>MU260759.1:87500-157251 GCA_020310875.1 Ceratopteris richardii
ACTATGAATGAGGAAGAATTAGGATCTGTCTTTTTCTTACTTAGAAATTGTATGTAGTTAGAGGAAAAGCAATGCACAGAGCCCAAACCATAGACGTTGGCAATACGCATAGTGAATTGACTAATAGATAAGCAGTCGAGAATGACAAAAAACAATCCGAGTTTTAGTCTCGGGGATTTGAGCAGAGAACTTCATTTACGTAGGGCTGATGACATATCATGAATATGAACTTTATGTATGTAGATCCGAAGAAATTTGAGCATAGAACTTCATCTAAGTCAAACGTTGAATATGAGGTCTATGCAAGGATTCAAAAACAATAAGTCTGGATAATGAATAATGGAAGCGTACAGAAGAAATTTCCCATGCAAGGATTTGTGAAGTGAGGGATCAGATCTTGTACCCTGAAATTTACTTCTCAGGCTTGACTCATGTGCTACTTTTATGACCTCTTGTTCACTATGAGGTAGGATTCTTCTCACCAAAATCTACTTTTCAAACTTTTATTCAACCTTCTAGTCTTTCTCTAGTTCCGACTGCACATACTATACAACAACGTTTTTCGGATGGAAAAGATGCCCATACATGCTATAATGTCTCACGTTTTCTCCTTCAATACAACAAAGGATGCTGAGGATACTGTTAGAAATTTATCCTATGGAAAAACTAAGTCTCATGTTTGTTACCGATAAAAAAACATAAAATTTTGAGCCTTATGAATAAGGGAGATTCCATTGATACTTTTCTTGACAAAGAATGTTATATTCCAAAGTCAATATGTGTGCAGCATAAGTACTCTTGAATATATCTAGGAGTGCCAGATTATATTGTTATGTTCCATAGAGTTCATACGAGGTACCTACTAATGATGGCCAGATGAGTAGAGGGACTTTAGAGAGAAATATAGATGGTGACTAGGCACGGGCTATAAATAGGTTGGGAAGTGAGTCCTGGGCATATCATTATGTGGAATATAACAAAGAACAAAAATTTGAAGGAACTATTGATTTTTACTCATGAGTTCTTGCAAGATAGTGTACTTGTGCGATGTTTTATTAACAATCTTTGAGAATCATATTAGATTTCTTTCTTCTACTATTCAATTGATGTTGAAAGGAAATACAAACTCCTTAACATTTGAAGATATCTTTATTTGGAAACTACCATGACTTAATGCCTTTTATTGATGAGTTCTCTTTGCATCAATGGATGTATCCACAGAGAGAAAATTAAGAAGTGTTTATGTGATCTATAAAATTTATGGTTATTACTGAAAATCGTTCAACATGTTAAATGGTCATCCTCCATTCTCATCAAGTAGGGGGCAGGGAAGGAGGGAGAAATATATGTCTTCATATTTGAATCCATTTTTAGTTGAGCATGGGATAAAACATTAGTATACAGTGCCACATACACCTCAATAAAATGGAGTTTTGAAAAGAAGGCATAGATCTTTTATTGAAATGACAAGGTTTATCATCAAAAGATAGGTCTTACCATAGAGCTTCTCACTTGACTCTGCTATGTTTGAAGCATATGTGCTCTATAGGTCTTCCACCAAAGCATTGCAATCAATCGCTCCATATGAGGCTTAGCAATCTAGGCCATTTGCAGTTCATTTATCTGTCTTTGGTTGTTTGAAATGTGCATTAGTGTCTGAAAACAATGTAGAAAATTTGATGAGAGATTAGTAAAATGAATTCTTGTTAGGTATAGGTTATAAAGAAAAGCCTATCATCTATATCATCCACAAATTAAATGCTTTTTTTAAGAAATGATGCAGTTTTTGTTAAAGGTGTAGTTCATCCATTACTTTCATGTACCATGGAGACTCTAGTTAGCTTGAAAAATGTGTATGACACTTTGTTGCCTCTTTCTACACGTGCACAATCAAGTGCTGATCCAAGTGAGGCAATTTCGTGGCCTTAATAGGCTCCGCATGATGTGCAGATCAATCAATTTCTTGTGTAGATCTACACATAGCTTCTCGGAAGTTTAATATAAGTTTAACGCCAAGTCATCTTTGACCGATTCCAAGAGTTGAATGATACATATGTTTATGATTGCACTACAAAGATAAGAATACCCATACTTTACTGTTCGCTTATTCTCGTTTCCTAACGCTTTTGTGTACAGTTGACTTATTCTTTCAAAGTGCACACCTTTGTTTTCAACACATAAATAGCCTATGCCATGATGGTGTATTCGTGGACGACAATGAAAACAATGAACTATTGTGCATGTGAATGTGTCTCTACATTGATGTTTGAAGTTCAGTCATAACTAGTGGACGTGAGGAATGTTAGGTTGCGTTTCTCGTCCACACAAAACACAATTGAATGTCTTATTTAGAATGCTCTCTCTCTCTCTCTCTGTCTCTCTCTCTCTTTCCCAAGCATACGGTGCTTGAAAAGGATATAGTGTTCCGTGCTCGAAAAGGGTAGAGCATAATCAGATCTTAGTTTCAATAATGTTCACTGATAATCCCTACAACAATTTATTTTTACGTTCTAAGGATAAGTTGTGGCTATAGGCATGGGATTCTTTTATGCTGATAGTCGACTACGGCACATGAAGTGAACTGGACATGCATGGGTAGTGTTGTGAAGTGCAGTGCGATGATGGGAGGAGTGCTAGTAATGACTCTATAGTTCTGAGAGAAGACATAGAATGTATAGTTTCAAGGAGAAAAACTCTTTAAAATGGAATCAAAAATTACAAAAACTTGTCAAGAATTAGTACAATTACGTAAATAGAAAGTTCGGAGGTAGACATGGGGTAAAGGAACATTTTTAACATGTTGACCAAAGGCCATAGTTCTTTAAGAGAAGTGAAAATGTGAGTCAGAAAAGTTGAAATTATAAGTAGATAGTTTGCAATTATTAAGTTCACAATGACTCGAATGGAGCTTAGCCCATGCACGGTGTCGGAGAGATTTCTCTCGCCCCACTCAAATCATGAAGAAGACATTACATGCGGCGGCTAAGTGATTTATACAACGAAAGCAACTTGTCGAAGAATTCAAAGCATCTTATTCAGAACATAGTGATGAGGATTCTTTGGCACTGATCTAATCAGGGAGAGCAATAATAGGGGACACGTGATGGTATGTGTGGTTTATTAAAAAAACAAATGGCGATAAAATATAGGGCATCAAAGAAGGCCGGAATAATTATGAAAGGGGATATGCTTAGTGACATACGCTGAAGGAGAGTGTTGTTCTCACCTGCGGCTGTGATCAAAAGAGTTTCATGGAGCGCTGTGAGATCTAGAAGATATTCTCCATATTGAAGGCAGCGCGTGGATAATTTAAGATCTCTAATTATAGATATAAAAAAGCTATAGTGGCACATTATCGAAGGTTGAGAAAGGACGGACAATACAAAACAGAAGTTAAAAAATTACGTTCGTGCAAAATTTGGGCCCATCAGAGATATATAAAAAGGCACCAAGTTAAGGAGAAAAAGAGGGCAATTATTGCGCATCATTCAGCACATATATCTAGGCAGACAGACAGTTTAGGGGGGCGCTGGAGTTTATTTTTGAATGAGGTCGCTCGCTCATCACAGAGCAGAAGAAACAATAATCAGAGAAGAGCTGGAGGATTAGTCAGACACTTGAGGCGGGAAACAATGCTAAAGACGGACGACTGAGGCGTTCAACTCTGGGAATTACGAAGTCTGTGAAAAAGAGAATACTGCTCTCGGGTAATTTATGGCAGGAAATAGGCTGATCATCTGGAAGGGAAGGGAAAAGAAGTTTTGAAGTGTTTCTGCGATGATGTGCGGAAGAGAGTTCTTAATGCTTCTAAAGATCTGACGCCGAGGGGAAGGGAATGTCACGCACGGAGGGAGTCAACGACAAGGACAATTTGGCATCTATGATAGAGGAGAAACCTAACGCATCGAACCGAGACGGGAAGGCGATCTGAGAAGAGGCCAAATTCACGTTTTCTACTGGCAAGTTGATGATAATAGTTGTAACATTGATTCCATAAATGTTTTCTGAGTGCGCATGATGAACTGAACTGCCTAAATATTTGCGATTCTACATATTCAATGACTGATGATCTTCTGAGTTTTCTGTCGATATAAGTTTCTTTACGCAACACTTTTCATATTCATCTATATGCCAGAAATGATTTGATTGAACTTTTACCTGTGCGAGATGGAATAGTTCTGAGTTTTTTTCTTTTTGTGTAAAGCTAAAATCAGCCGAATGAATGATTTGCATTATACGTTTATCTATAGAAATTTTCATTCTGATCCTATATCTTAACAGATGCATCGTTTAGTATGATAAAATATCTGAGCTCAAGAACCTTTAATAACGAAAATACTGCGTTAATCATCTATTGAGTTTCTGTCAGCTACTAAGATAAGATCACTTCCTAGTGACTATGTCCCCGTAACTCTGATAAGAGACTAAGGTCACGACTCTTCATATGCTAGCAGCGAGTAAATCAAACATAAATCAACTGTAATAGAAGGATAACGCTCGGAGGACATGCACAAAAGTTCAAAGGCTTAATATGCGATATTATAAGAATCTGCTGACTGATGAATTGGGAAGCTCGAGGGACTCATCTGTTCTGTGCAATATCTGTGCGTTTCTTTTGATGGATTCGTTCTAAATTTGTAAAGATTGTAATTGCTAGTATATTTATATACAAAATTACATGTTCGATTATGTGAAAGACGAATCAGTAGTTGTCTCCAGGTCTTGGAACAACTCTGTGATCGTGTGAAATCTTCCCAATTCCAAAGTGCACGTGAAACTGTTTACCCATTTGGAATATGTTGACAGTTTAACTATAACTATTTCAACTGATGGATCTCTTTGCAATCGTGAAGAGAAATTTAATAGAGTTTCAACTCTGTCCACATTCGATATTTTTTTTTGAAACAAAGGACGGAAAGCTAATTTGCACTCTTTTGTTCTTATTTAAGGTTAATATATTCTGGGGTAACGCTTATCAGTTTTAAAATCAAGTTGAAATTTTTAAGTAGGGGTCTGAACTTATGTACTGAGAAACATTGCAAGTTCTTACCTTCATAGGTATAAAATCGCTTCAGAGAAATCTTATTCTATAAAATATTGGCTTGAAATTTCGTCTATTATGAGTTCTCACACAACATAACTTTATCATGGATGTTGTAAACACTATGGATTCAAATCTTCGGACGATTTATGGTCTCTGAAAAACGAAATCTGTTACATTCGTTATATGAAAAACTGAATTCAGATGCAAATAGTGATCTTCGTAAGTAAAGAAAGATATTGACAAAAGTATTTATATGAACATAGCAGCTTTTGCATACGGTATTAAAAATTCAGTAGTTCACTATTTGCGACGATAGTGAATACATATAGGGCACTTTGAGGATTAGGTTTGATTCACTTTGAATTATCGACCAAAAGCTCATAAATACAGCATTCGATATTTTGATCCATTATTTTGATAATTCATTTTTTATGATACCTTCCGAAGAGAAACTAGAACTTAATATCTGTTCAATAAACATGGTGACTATGAAGACAAATATAAACTAATAAAGACTTGGATAACTTTGAATCGAGTGATTCTTTGTTGTTGTTTGATTTATGACTTGCAAGACGTGCAAGTTTTCAGAGTTCTTAATTATATTATAAGCTTTGTTTGTGACTTAATATTTTTTTCTATATATACATCTACTCTTTGAGTTCCTTTACATTACCTGAGCTTGCTCGAAGCACCTAGCGTGCGCCGTGATACCAGCGGTTGAACTGATCCACTAACCGTGACTTTCGCACCGACAACAAATTTCCCTCTGTTTAGATATAGTCAAATATAGAATTGTCTTCTCATCAAGTGGAAAATCAGAGAAACAAAGACCATGATCGATGAAAATGATCATGGAGCATGTGGGATTACTCCACATACTATACCTAGACACATTCTTGAGGAGGAAAATGTCAAAGGGGGGAAAAATCTTGTATAAGCATGGGTCCAAATAGAATGACATGAGTTTTGAGGACCTAAAGTCATTTGGAAAACCCTTTGAGTTTGTTACGAAACCCATTAAAAAGTGTCCCCAAACTTTTGTTTGAATACATAAGCGATTTGGATTTCTTTACTACCAATCAAAGGTTTTTCACCCTTAGGGATAGTATTGTATCTACCCTTACGGAGGTCGTTCAAGCCTTTAATAATCAATGTTATGGAATGCTATGGATAAAGAAATTTGGGATCCCTTAACTTTCTTGTAAACGAAACTAAGAATTGGAATCTATATCAATTCGATGTCAATAATGCATTCTTAAATGGATGGATATCAGAAGAAGTGTATATCGCATAACCACCAGGATTTGAAGATAAAAATAAATCAGGTTATGTATGCAAGCTAAGAAAGGCACTCTATCGCATAAAGCAAGCTCTTGGATCTTGGAACCATACGTTTTATATCTATTTGCATGATCAGAGCTTTGTCGCTAGCAAGGCACACTCTTCTTTATTTATAAAGAAGACTAACTTAGAAGTTATCTACATATGTGTCTTTGTTCATGACATTATAATTACAAGAAATGATGCTAATGGTATCAAGAACGTTAAGGCTCAACTAAAAGAAGAGTTTAAAATTAGTGATCTTGGGTTGTTAACATATCTTCTTGGCTTAGAGCTTGTGTATATAGATTCTAGTATGTTCATGAATCAGAGAAAATATGTACATGATATGTTGGTAAAATTCAAGTTGGAGAATACCAAAATTGCAGGTACACCCATGGAATTCAACCATAATCTTAGTTCTCATGAAGGAGACCTCATAAAGGATGTTATAGATTACCAAAAGCTTCTAGGAAGCCTCAATTAAGCTACCCTAACAAGAGTAGAATTTTCTTATGGAGTAAGTACATTGAGTCAACTTACACATGCACCAAGGAAGCCTCACAAGGAAGCTACCAAAAAGGTGCATAAATATTTAAAGGGTACCATGAATGAAAGGTTGTTTAATCCCTTCACTTCTGGCTTAGACATAAAGATGTATTCTAATGCAGATGGGTTTGGCTCCAAGAATGATAGGAGGAGCACATCAACGTACCTAACTTTTGCAGGCTCAAAGATTATATCATGGTCATCTAACGAGCAACCAACTGTGGCCTTAACATCTACAGAGGTAGAATACAGAAGTTTGGCAAATGCAACTAAAGAAGCTATGTGGCTCAAGCAACTCTATGCAAATTTGGGGTTCCACTCTTACACCTCACTAATCTTTGGAGACAACACTTGTTCACTTCATTTGGTTGCTAATCTTGTATATCATGCCATTACTAAGCACATTAAAGTGCACTATCATTTTGTAAGTGAGAGATTGCTTAGCAAGGATATTCAACTATCCTATGTATCAACTCATTTACAATGTGCAAATATACTCACAAACTCTTTGGATGGAACCAAGATGGACAGATTCTAATTGATGATTGGTTTGCAAGAAATCAAGAACGAATGAAGACCAAGCATGTTAGGCTTGATGGGGAGCTATTGGTGCAATCAAACAAGTCCACATACTTGGTTAATCAGCACACCTCTTATAGAACCTTAATGATCAACCCCTTGTAAAAAACATTCACATTTACTTTTCTAAAGGTGTCCTAAACCCACAAGGAATTTAGGAAGAATCAAACCTTGAAGTTTTTGGTTGTTGATTGATGAGAGAATATATCCTATATTTTAGGATTCACTTTTAGGTAGAACTCTTTGAATTTGAATTCAAATATTGGATCCAATTCCAACTATAAAAAGAGGATGACATGACCCGCGTGATATCTCGACTCCATGAGATAATTTGATTAGCATCTATTATGAATTGAGAGCTCATATCATAGCTCATGCACCTCTCAAACATTGTGCAATATATGATTGCTGATGACATTGTGTTTTTATATGATTAAATATACATATTATCATTACATTCGCATTTCACTTCTCTATTATGACTACATCAAAACACTGACTTTCTAAGAGCTTGTTCCTAGTGTGTGATTGATCATTTGTCATGATTTAAATCATGATACATTCATCATACTATCTAGTATATGAGTACAAACTCTCATTATGATTGCTTCTCTAGATCATGATACATAACACATCTCTACTCTCTAGTTAGTTGACTGTTTCATCCCGTAATTGTCGGAAGGTCCTGGGATTTGATAAACACCTTCCTTAGTGTGAAGGTCATCATTTTTTATGAAATGACTCATGATTGGTAGATATCTAAGCTAATTAGATATTCCCAAAAGGAATTAAGCTAATTGCTATTGTGCTCAGAGAACTATAAAAAACATTAAACAAGTGTATAGACAAGAATAGCAAGTTTCTTAGCCTTGGATAAATTCCTACTAATCTGTTTTGATCCATTGATTTGTGGATCATGTTTCAAGCAACATATGTTATTATTTATGATCATTATCTAGCTTAAGAAGCTCACTATACTCTTCAATAATCATTCTTGGTAGGCATGAAGTGAGATCAACGAACACCACTTCATCTCTGACTATCAACCATCTCCTCCAACATAGATGTGGTTGGGCAGCCAAACCAAACAGTAGATATATGTGTGTGTCATAGTAGGCCATGCTCGACAAACTCATCTTGTCAGCGATCTTGAGAAAAATAATTTTTTATATCATATTGGTATCAAAGCAAGCAACATGCACTAGGCAAGGTCAAACTCAAGCTGCTAGGACAAGAGCTCAATGGCTTAATCAATAGGCCATCATGTTCTTATGTGAAGAATTCAAATTTTGTTATACTATATGAGTAGTAACATGGCACACACTTCACGACATGCCCACGAGCTTGAGCAACCTTTGATCATTGCTTAGTAATATATACATACATGTAAAGCATACCTTGAAGCCAATAGTGTGAATGGATTCACTTGGTATATACAAGAGGGGTTGCTAAGACAAATGGATGGAGGAGAAGGATGTTGAGGCATGAGGATTTTTCATGAGGTTCACAAATGAGGATTTTCCTCTCACGTTTTGGTGAGATTTTTTGAGGGAATTCCCATGGCATATAGAGTTGTAAAGATTAAGATCCGTAGGAAGATACTACATCACAGAAGATGTATAAGACACTAATGTTATTTTAAGGGTTTAATCATATTAACTATCTATTTTTGGCAAAAGAGAGGATGAGATTTAGGCAAAGATCTTTTAGGGAAAATTATGTGCATGGGAAGATTGGGATATATGCTCTCATCTAGAGTCAAGGATTCCCTCAAAATGCCACAAATAATAGGCTTTAGGTTTCTCCAAAATAGCCCTCTTGGATGACTTAGATAAGTTTTAGGGGCTATTTTGATTTATAGACATTTTGGGAAGGGAGAAGGAGGATGGATTTTCTATAGATTGGTGGGAAAAATCATGCATGCATAGAGCATTAAGCATGAATTCCATTTGGAGGCAAGAAACCCGAAAATTGGCCCACTATATGGGAGTTTGAGGCTCTAGAAGACCCCCTTCCATCATAAATATTCAAAAGCATCTTCGTATCTTAGTTTTTCAAGTTATCGATAGATTTTTAGGATTTTCTTTTTAGAAGAATGCTTTTAGGCACTTCAAAACTCACATTTCCACACTTTTGTCTAGCACCTCCACTAGTCCACTAGTTTGGCATGTCATGTTTGGTGACGCCATATGTTGAGCTAGAGAGCTTCAAATTGGATATGCTATGGTTCCTTTTGAAGAGCACAAGATCAAGTTTTATTTTATTAATTTTTTTTTGTAAATAGTGTATTCTTCTAGCTCTGGTTTGCAATTCTCAACATTTTTTGACAAATACCTTCTGGGAGCCATATCTTGGAAACCAAAAAGGTGATTGAAGTAATTGCTCTTTGACGCTCTTGCGTTGTGGTTAGTTTTAGATATTTGGTCTAGAAATGGATAACATATGTAATATTTGGTATATTTGCATTATTTCGTTGATCACTTGACCATGCTTCATGTTTTGGGAAGTGATTGGATGCCATCCGAACTTCAAAGTTTCTTATAGGACCTAGAGAGAAAAGTGCAGAGGTCTCAAAGCTCATAAAAAGGCTTGAATGCATGCATTTCCAACCTCAAATCATTCAAACATGTATTGCTTATGTTTTATAAGCCTCATGTTTTATGTTTTGGCATGTTTTTATGTACATGCATGGATATATGATCGGAGTGCACACATCAAAGATGGTCATTTTTTTAAGTCCAAAATATGGATTAACTTACTAGGTGTACAATTTTGATGGTTTGCAAGATAGATAATTGCAGGAAGTACAAGGCTATGCAAGCAAAATGTGGTTGCTAGCATTTTATGTTTTGGCAAGTTATGGAGTTCGTATTTGAGCATATATCTTGCATGCCATGGGATTCCGAAGCCCTATGTCATAATTGATGGCCTATGTGCCATTAGCCCACAAGGTCTTATGATTTATATTATGGTGAAAATTCTTTGGAAGTCCTTTTCCTTGGTGAAATGCTATCAAAATTATTCCCATCTCGAATACTAACATGTCTTCACTGCGAAAATCAATAAGGTATAACCATGCTTGTAAGCATGTACTTGATGGACTTACGACTATCAAGGTGTCTTAGATAAACCAAGTTCATTAGTAAGCAGATCCCTGCACATAATTCTTATGGATTTACACCATAGAATTGCGAAAGGGAAGGAGATATACCTTCACCATCACGAATGTGCACAAGAAATCCTATAGGCATTAGGAAGTTTCATAGAGAAATATGGGAGATACATTTATGATGGTCAAGGTTTACATAGCTTTAAAAGAGCATCACAATATGAATAGGAGACTATGGGGGTATCATGAGTAATACTCAAAGAGTGACTTGTTTCAATGATGCACATCACTTGAGTCAGTAGTGAAGCATATCCGCTACACAACTAAGAAAACCAATTAGCTGGGATCATAGACATGCATTTCATGAGAGAGCATTGATGGGTGCTAATGTGATTCGGGTGATGGTTATGATTTTAGAAGTTTGGAACCATTTGCTGGAAGTAACCATCAATCCCCTATTTCTAAGGTCTTCAAAAGAAACCCAGTATAGCTCCAAGTTACATGAAATCCTAATATTCTAAAACTTTTTTTTGCTACTCAACCAGTTTTTAGCAAGAAGATTCGTAGTTACTTCATTTCTTTAGCTTCCTTTCTTATCAAAGCTTTAAGTAGTTACCCTAGAGATTTTGGAGGAATCTCTCTACTAAAAACCATCAAAAGGCATTTAAACTTCAACTTAAAGAAATCCTTTTAAGGTTATGTTCTTCCTTTAGTACACTTAACCACCGTAAACATGGTTGCACACTACATAATTGAAACTTATTTGAATTTAATAGTTTCCTTGTGAGAAGGAAAGTGTTACTATGATATATCTAACTTGGTGGTCTACAACCAAATTTAGGGATCCCAACTTTCTATAACCATAGCATGCAGTAAAGTTGGTTTCTTAACAATTTTACTATTTGGTTAAACATATATTACCTAGAATATGCTTGTTTTCCTATTTGATGGATATGTCCTTCGCCAAGAAAATATGGTTAGAGACTGTTCTAAGTTATCATCCCATGATGTTTGTTGAGTTTAACTAGAAAATTTTCAGAACGGAATTTTGAATTCACTTGTTCTACTATTTTCACAAACATCTATTAGTTGAAGGCAAATCTCCTTCATTAATTCCGATCTGATCCTTAGAAATTTTACTGCTCACTGGTTTGAGTTCTGTTGCAGCCAATGAAAATTGGGGTGATGCTCTTACTTATTAAACTTTATTCACATTGTGTGGTTTATTATTTCTGATGAGATTACTCTTGAAAGTTAGCTCTCTAAGCTAATTAGAGTTCCCAAAAAGGAATCAAGCTTATTGTTGCTATGCTCAGAGAAATAGTCAAAACATTCGACAGGTGTATGAATCAAAATAGCAAGTTTTTCACCTTTGAATTGATTCGAGCTCATTTGTTTTGATCTATCTTTTTGAGATTGATCTTACAAGGTACATAGATTGTCTAACACATTCATTGCCAAGCTAAAAGGGCCCACCACATAGTCGTGGAGTTCAGTTGGCTGGTGTAGATCAAGGATTTTGCAGCACCACTTCATCTTCAAAGACATATCTATCCATCTCTTCATAATTAGGAAACCCTTAGGATAGTTTTTGCAAACCTATGGTTGGAACTCTTGAGCTATTTGAATTTATTTACCTCCAACTGAAGGGTTTTGATGCTTAGGATTGATATTTCCTAAGGTCATGGTATACAGCCCTTACAGAGGACTCTCAAGCCTTTGTATATGCACATACATGCTTGAGAGGAATACTTTCTAATCCATATGAGTCCCACTAGATTTCATGTGCGTTCTAAGGTTACAAGTCTTTGGAATACAACATATGTGATTCACATACTTTGTAGTCTCTTGTCAAATTTCGCCCCTTGTGTTATAGATATATGTGGGTGAATTTGGTCGAGTGGATAAATCAATCTCTCGCCCTTTGTGAGTTTCCTTTCAGTCTTGGAGTAAGTTAGATTGTTGTTTCTCTTAGATTGATCTCTTACTAGGATGTATTTGACATTGTTTGTATCAGAGATTGCCATTATATCATGAGATTTCCCAACAACCATTAAAAGATCATGAATATGTAAGAGCAAGTAAACGACGATGCCTTTATGAGAAATTTATAGTTAAGTTCAACAAGTTCAACAAGTATCATGCAATCATAACTTAGATTTTTCTTTATGTACATAACCATCAAATATAAACCAAAACATCTGCTACGAAAGGTACCTTTAGCTAATTTGTAATTTGTTTAGATTTCAATGTTACAACATGATATGGATATATAAAGTTGCATCCCTAAAGCTGGATGCAAAACACAAAGTTAGATAAATTGTGCCGATGTACTCAACCTCTCTAAAGGATAGTATGAATTTCCAAAAATTTTGAACTTCTAATTATGTAGTGTGCAATTGTGGTTATGTTGGTCAATTGTATGGGATGGAAAAACATAAACTTAAATGGATTTCTTAAAGGTGAAATCCAAATGTGTAAGTGGTTCCGTAGATTTAACTATTATAGAACTTCCTACAAAACCCCTAGAGTAGCTAATTAAGGATTCAATAAAAAAGGAATCTAAAGAAATGAAGTAACTAGAACTTTTATTGCTACAAATTTATTGAGTAAGAATGAAGAGGTCCTCGATATAAGTAATTCATGTACTTGACAACGATATTGGTTTTCTTTTAAAGACCTCAGACAAGAGCAATAGTTGGTTACTTCGATCAAATGGTTTCAGGCATCCATTACGAAGTAAATGTCAAGTGTAAGATGATCAAACGATGTTGTATTCGGGCGACTTGATGTCTAGTGAAGATAGGCGATAAGGGTAATGCGTTCTCCTAAAATTGTTTTCCATGATCTCAGCAAGAAGATACTTTATGGGGAACGATACGGAGTTTAGGTTGAATATGATCCAGACATTAATGAGAATATAAAGTATGGTTATTTAGGACCTGAACTAATTTAGTGACATGGATTAAGGAAGGATGTTATGGGACATTGGAGCTTGAATGGTAGGTATCCTTAAGTCTTGGAATGATGCTTGCGGTGAATACAAATCGCCATAGCGATTGAAAATTTGAAGATGAATTTCAAGTTCAAGGTGGCCAAAAGAATGATTTAAAACCGACTTAAAAAAAGACGTAAGCAAAAAAACCTCAATGTATGAAGCAACCCACTTGATTGTGGTCGATGTCTACCTTTGTATCACATTCCAACATATAGGCGATCCATTCCAACCTTTCTGAGGTATCTTCTAATAACATTTTTTAGTCTATTTTAAGAAAGAAATATTACATGTTAAACACCCATAAGGGACTCACGCAAGAAGGGACGAAGGAACTCACGCAAGGAGAAAAAAGAGGCGACCGTCGAATGTTATTGATGTTCGCAGTTGTACCTACAAAGTTTAGTATCTCCGTCCCCGTTCGCTGGCATGGTGGTTGGGCCTCTCGCCTCTTGAGGCGGGGGCGAGGGTTCAACCCCTGGCAGCAACATGTAGGGACATTTGTATCCCAGAAATTGTTGTATGTGGCTGCTGGCCACCATTTGACCATCCTCGCGGTAGTTGTGACCGCCGTTCAACCCAGTTGTAAACCCCTGTTCTTGTGGGATAAGGGGGGTCCCATGGGTACTATGCCCTTCCTTGTACAGTTGTAATTTCAAAGTTAAAGTCCGGGGGAATAAGCCTCGGCCGAACCTCCATTTACAAAAAAAGAAAAAAAAAAAAAGTTTAGTATCTCCGACATGTTCGGTCATAACTGATGGACGTGACGAATGGTCGGTTGAGTTTCTCGGCCTTCCTTCATGTGCAACTGAATTCCGTCCATTGTAATGCAATGTCTCCTCTGTCTCTCTCTCTCTCTCCGAGCACTCCTTTTCTTTCCTGCGAGGAGTGAGAAGAGGATAACGCGTACCGTTCTCCAAGAGTTAGGTGAGGTCTGAGATTCAATAGTATGCGCGTTTCCTGCACGCTCGCGTCCTATCATTACCTAGCCAACGCTGGCTTATATATATAGGCGGAGGGGGATGAAGCAAGCTCGTCGAGACGCCCAACAACAATCTATCTTGTAGTTCTTAAAATCAGCTTTGGCTGTAGACATGGGATTATGCTTATAGTCGGCCACGGCGCGGTCAGTGCAGCGGACATGGAAGAATTTAAGGGGCGTGAATTGGCTGACGGTGGAGAGAAATCAGAAGTTAACTACGAAACGACCGGCAGCGGCGGATACGGTCAGAAGGAGCACGGCGGATACAACCGCTACGGCAAGAAGGGAAAATATTAAGTGCTCTGCCCGGTCGGCGAAAACGACGACGTCGTCTACGTCGTGCAATCTTACAATATGAAATAAAAGAAACTCTGTTATGAGTTTTCTAAGATAATGATGTTTATAATCCTACTAAGCGCAAATACAATGATGTTTATAATGTTGCGTCCTCCTTCTCTGATGTGCACTCGCTTGTCTGAATTGCTCATTTGCATCCAACGTTGGATGATCGAAAAGACACGGATTCTTGTCTAAACTGATGTTTCTCCTTTCCTGTTGAGATATAATGCAGATAAAGCATGTTTCTCCTTTCCTGTTGAGATATAATGCAGATGAAGCATTTTCTTATTTAGCATGAAGAAATCATGAAAACACAGCCTCCCCTACCCAATCAAGTCACATATTAGTCACCATTCCCATTTCAAGAGCCATCGTTTCCAATCTTGTGCCATTGTTACCATTAAAAAACAGGCATAGGCATCATACTTTCTCTCTCATCAATCAGTTTACAAAAGGTAGCTCATAAGCTATGACAAGAATTGTAGCAACACACTTGGGCTCTCGCATGGATTTCATGTGGCACTCATGTGAAGATGCGTATGGAAAGTGACCCACCTTCTAGCAAATGACGGCAAATTATAGAAATAGAGTTTCTGTTTGCATTGTCGGAAAGCTTAAGCCCTGCTTGAAGTTTATGTGAATGCTTCACTACTAACAAACCATGCAAGCTATTCATGATTGCTTTTGAACAAGAAAATAGATATATGTGGTTGGAGAAGTGAGAACTCATTCATAGATTTCAAGCTTGCATGAACTTCTTGAGGTAACAGAATGGTAAAAATGTTTTTCGTTTAAAGAGTAATATAATCACAAAACATGGTACCATCTTTTGAAGACATCTTTTCAGTCGTATCGAGTGGACACTTAAAAGCTTCTTGGTAGCCGTTGATATCTTTTGGTAGTGATGTGTGTGAATACACTTAGGACTGCCAGGGAACATTTTTTCTTAGGCACGTGACTACTGCTAGTTTGAATGGTTGCTAGGACTCCTGAATGGTAATTTTTATTTGACTCTTGATTCTTTTGGAATGCGTCGATGACGAGTGGATACTTAAAAGCTTCTTGGAAGTTTAATTTAAGGCTAACTCGAAGCCATTCTTAAATGACTCCAAGAGTTGAATGATACCTATGTTTATGATTGCAGTTAGGATTGGTCTTCGAGTAGCTTGTAGTTGTGGTTGCTCATATATTATAGTGGCGTATCAGAGCCATATTTTTGTTCTGAGGAATGCGATTAGAATGTTGGCACATAGGAGTATTTTTGAGCCTATATTATTATCATAAACGGAAGTCATCTCTTCCCCTTAGATCTGGGTTAGCCCCACATATGACGCCTCACAAGGATGAGGTCTAGTTCACATCGAAATTATCACACACCATCATTCTCAGCCTTCGGGATGCCCAACTAAGGAGATCTCATGAACTAGTTCCTCATTGTGCGTTATTTCCAATAGGAAACGAACAACCCCCAGATTCTATGCGCTTGCAACAACTACTTGGGCATTTTCTATACTCCATAGTTTGGACCCAAAATTTGAAGACGACTCCATATGGCATTTTCATGAGATGACATAAGCTTATCACATGAGATTATAGTGCAAGTTAATGAAAGTTAGTATCAGATATGAAAGCATATATCTATTGAAAGAAAATCCATTGAGCACTTCAAGCATTGACGTCCTCTCATTCACCCAGCCAAGGCTGGCTTATACATGCACATGTTCAAATGTACCATTCATATTTGACTTTGTTAGTACTCTAGACATCAAGATTTTAGTATATTTTATCAATCCTTGGGAGAATGAAACTAATTTCAATTCCTACTATATATATTCTCTCCAATTATACTATGGCCACTCCTTTTCTTCAATTACTTTGCTATATACGATACAAGTTTTGAGGGGGCTTATAGTTATTGAGAACTTCTTGTTAGATGTATAAAACCTTCTTCTATATTAGTTGTGTAGCTTACGGATGACTTCATCTCTCACATCCACTAGTGTACTTCTCATCTTCTATTCTTTTTACTATTTGACTTTGTATTCACATTGTGGAGGTTTTAACTCTCAATGAGTATGGACGCATGTGAGTTACTCGATAATA
Organism: Ceratopteris richardii; assembly: GCA_020310875.1. Lineage (NCBI taxonomy): Eukaryota > Viridiplantae > Streptophyta > Polypodiopsida > Polypodiales > Pteridaceae > Ceratopteris > Ceratopteris richardii. The sequence goes on from MU260759.1 coordinate 104,521, forward strand.
TCCTGCTAAGTGCAAGACTAACCCCAAGCTGATTTCAACACAACACCCAAGAACCTCAATAGTAATGGTTCACCTCAATTGAGAGCGTATATGAGGTTGGAGGAGGTGGAAAACATATGAATTACATGCAATTGCTACGATTGTGAGTGAGTCAATTCTTAGTTTAGTTCAAATGAAATTGTAGAAAGGATGCAAATATTGTATCCCAAATTTAAAACTAAGAGACACATCCAAATCCAAAATCTCTTGAATTTTCTTGGAAAAAAGAGTAGAATCTAGAAGTGCACAACCTTAATAGCTTCATCAAGTGGATAATATATCTAAGGCAATAGGTAACCATCTACACAATAGCATACGTTAGTGTGAGTTCCCATGACCTAGTGATCTTTAACCTTTCGTCTCACATTTAAGGAGTTTCGTGCAATGTTCATAGAGGATGGAATTTATGTTAAGAATCATCAATGCTCAAAATATTCTAGCATTCTTTGCTAATGTAAGGGGAAAAGGATCTTTTGATAGATCAAATAGGAACCCAAAGAAGATGATCTCAAGGCATACTTTCGGAATGTAGGAAGGAAGGAGAAAAACTTTGGATGAAGGAAAAACCAAAACATTGTGTAAAAAATAAAAAATTCTAACGTGCTTTAAATTAATTTGTCTCAGACTCTATGTTTCTGGAAAGAAATTTGAAAGATCTATGAAATCAAGGTTTTATTATATTTTATCAATCCTCTGGAGACTCAAACAAATTTCTTTGAGATATTCGACTTGAAATTCACCTTTGAAGTTTCAATCCGCGGAGTAGAAAATCTGAAGTCCCATAAAACAATACTTTATATTCCTTTATCTTTGCCAAGTATTTGAAGAAAGGCTATTAAAGTGTCAAGTGGTTCCACGATCTTGTACTACACATGTGCTATGTTTTGGAAGCTTGAAACCATTTGATGGAAGTAACCATCAATCCATCATTTCTAAATTCTTCCAAAGAAAACCATTATAGTTCCTAGTTATATGAATTCCTTATATTATGGACCTTTTGGTTCTCACACAACCAATTAGTAGATTCATCTGTGATTTAAGCTTAAAGTAGCTACCCTAGAGATTTTGTAGGAGTCTCTCTACTAATAGATTCTAAGAAACCATTTCTAGTTCAGCTTAAAGAAATACCTTCAAAGTTATGTTCTACCTTCGATTGACATACCACTGTTACCATGCTTGCACACTACATAATTGGAAATTATTTGAAATTCATGCTTTCCTTTAGAAAAGTGGATTATTTTTTATGATGCATCTAACTTGGTGGTTTACAACCAACTGTAGGGATCCAAAACTTCTAAAGCCATAGCATGCCATAAAGTTTCTTTTTTTACAACTTTACTACTTGGTTAAACATCTATTACCTAGACAATGTTGGTTTTCCTATTTAATTGATATGTGCTTCGTCAAAAAATTATATTTAAGTAGAGTTCTTAATTACCATCAAATGAAATTTGTCGACTTCAACTAGAAATTTGTCATAAGGGAAACTTTATTCACTTGTACTACCATATTCACAAACTTCTCTTTGTTGTTGGGAAAGCTCATGGATTAATTGAGATCAAATTCTTAGAAGGTAGGACAAATTAATTCATCCTTCTCTTATGGTAGGACAAATTCCTGAGGTTATTGTCTAATTTGAAGGACTTTTCCCTCACATTACTTTTGAAGGACTCAATTCCTTACGTACTTGTTTTAACGAAGAAGAAATTATTATGAGACCATAGTTGCACTCTTATTACCCATGAGCAAATGACTCATCTTTGAACTCTTTACACCTCTTGAATAATCTGTGAAAGGAATCCTTCAACTTTTGGACAAGGACCTCAAGCTCCATTGCTTGATTTTTGTTCACTTCTAAAGTGGAAAACTTACGAATGAGACCATTGATGCATAATTACCCATGTAAAATCCATCATTAACTCACGTGTTCTAATGTACTATTCATACATAACATTGATACTATTCTAGGCATCCTACTTAGCTATCAGTGGTACCATTCTAGTTATCGTATTTACGCATGACACTCTTATCTTGCAAAATCTCATTTACAATTCCCCAATTTTTCATTCAAGCACTGCTTTGAAAATACACAAGTCCATAATGTCATCATTACGCTACTTGTTGTTCATGATAAGTTTTTCCATTCCTACTATATGTATTCTTTCCACTTGTACTAGTGCCATCCCTCTTGTTCAATTACTCTCTTCTATACTCTCTAAGCTTTGAGGGAGGTTATAGTTATTAAGAGCTTCTTGTTATATGTATAAAAACTTGATCTATATTAATTGTGTAACTTACGAATGAATTCATCTTCTCTATCCACTAATGGTCTTTTCATCTTCCATTGTTTCTACGTTTTGAATTCACACTCACATTGTGGAGGTTATAAGTCTCAATGTCTATAGACTCATGTGATTTAGTCGATAACATTTTGGTAAGAACAAGAGTAACCTTGAGCCTATCTCAACGCAACACCCAAGAAACTCAATAGTAATCATTCACCTCGATTGGGAGCGTATATGAGGTTGGAGGAGGTGAAAGAAATATGAATTGCGTGCAATTAGTACACTTTTTGGTGATTAAATTCTTTGTTTACTTAATCAAATAACGAAAATGCATAAATGATGCACATATTATATCCCAAATATGAAACTAAGAGTCACATTCGAATCTAAAATGTTGTGAATTTTCTTGAAAATGAGAGGAGAATCTAGAAGTGCAAAAGCTTAACAGCTCCATCAAGTGGATTATATGTCTAAGAGAATAGGTAACTATCTAGACATTATGAAAGATTATTTTGAGTTTCCATTACCTAGTCTTTAACCTCTTCTCTTACATCACGAGTGTTTCATGCAATGTTCATAGAGGAAAGAATTCATGTTAAGAGTCATCAACATCTAATGTATGGTAGCTATCTTAGCTAATTTAAAGGGAAAAGGATCTTTTGATAGAGCAAAGAGGAACCCAAAGAAGAAGCAAAACTTTCCAAGAAGAAAGAAGGAAAACTTTGTGTAAACAATCCAAACTACTAAGATGCTTTTAAGTGACTTATGCCAAACTCTATGTTCCGCAAACTTATCTCAAAGAACTATATGCTTGTTTTGCTATTTGATGGATATGTCCTTCGGCGAGGAAATGTCTTTGGGAGTGTTCTAAGTTATCATCACATGATGATCAATGAATTTAACATGCATGGACTTGAGGTGTGCAATCTCAACTCACTAACTAATGTAGTGGTAAAGTTGCACAAGCTATAAATCAGTGTAGAAAGTACATTTCCAAACGGTGCGCATTATGTTTTAAGGCAATTACCTTCTCTTCATACACTGGTATGGAAGAATTAGGATCTGTCTTTTTCTTACTTGCCAATTGTATGTAAGAAGAGGAAAACCGATGCACAGAGCCCAAACCATAGACGTTGACACTACGCATAGTGAATTGAATAGTAGATAAGCAATCGAGTATGACAAAAGTCCAACCGAGTTATAGTCTCGGGGATTTGAGCAGAGAACTTCATTTACGTAGGGATGATGACATATCATGAATATGAACTTTATGTATGTAGATCCGAAGAAATTTGAGCATACAAATTCATCTAAGTCAAACGTTGAATAAGATGTTTATGCAACGATTCAAAAACAATAAATCTGCATAATGAATAATGAAAGCGCACAGAAGAAATTCTCTAGGCAAGGATTTATGAAGTGAGGGACCAGATCTTGTACCCTGAAATTTAGTTCTCAGGCTTGACTCATGTGCTACTCTTATGAGCTCTTGTTCACTATGAGGTAGGATCTTTAAACCCCCCCTCCCCCCCCCCCCACATAAGAGTAAACTCGCTCCTATGTGCTTCTAGTTTGCAGAATAGCGAGTTTACTCCCAAAGCAGTTTTGATGAGAGAAAAGGGCTTGAAATTACAATCGTCAATGCTTATTATATGTTCCAAAAGGTAAGGGTTCATTCTCAAAGCTGATTTTCCAATTTTTTTTTACTTTTTTGAAGCTTGAACTGTTGCTTTAGTTAATGTTCATAGAGTTTGGAGACGAATTTTAAGGTGAAAACATGTATTCAGTGTGTCACAAAGACGTAGTTTAGAAAACCTCACGATCTTTCATCAGATTCTTCTCACCAACATCCACTTTTCAATTTTTTTTCAATTTCAATCTTCTAGTTCCGACAGCACATACTATACAAAAACTTTTTTCGGGTGGAAAAGATGCCCAGACATTCTATAATTCCTCAGAGTTTTCTCCTTCAATACAACAAAACATGCTAAGGATATAGTAGAAATTTATCCTATGGCAAAAATAAGCCTCATGTTTCTTACCCATAAAAAAACTTAAGAATTCCAGCCTTATGAATAAGGGAGATTTGATTAATACTTTTCTTGACAAAGAATGTTATATTCCAGAGTCCATATGTGCATAACATAAGTACTCTTGAATATATCTGGAAGTGCCAGATTATAGTGTTATATTCTAGAGAGTTCATACGAAGTACCTACTCATGATGGCCACATGAGTAGAGGGACCTTAGATAGAACTATAGATGGTGACTAGGCAAGGGCCATAAATAGGTTGGGAGGTGAGTCCCAGGCATGTCATTCTGTGGAATATAACAAAGAAGAAAAATTTGAAGGAACACTTGATTTTTACTAATGAATTCTTGCAAGATAGTGTACTTGTGCAATGTTTTATTAACAATCTTTGAGAATCATATTAGATTTCTTTCTTCTACTATTCGATTGATGTTGAAAGGAAATACTAAATCCGTAACATTTGAAGATATCTTTATTTGGAAACTACCATGACTTCATGCCTTTTATATGTATCAACTCATTTACAATGTGCAGATATACTCACAAAGTTTTTAGATGGAACCAAGATGAATAGACTGAAATTGGTGATTGGTTTGCAAGAAATCAAGAAAGAATGAAGAGAAAGCATGTTAGGCTTGATGGGGAGCTATTGCTGCAATTAAACAAGTCCACATACTTGGTTAATCACCACATCTCTTATAGAACCTTATGTGATCAACCCCTTATAGAAAACATTCACATCTACTTTTGTAAAAGTGTGCTACAACCACGAGGAAGTTAGGAAGCATCAAACCTCGAAGCTCTTGGTTGTTGATTGATGAGAGAATATATCCTACACTTTAGGATTCACTTTTAGGTAGAATTCTTTGAATTTGAATTCAAATATTGGCCCCAATTCCAACCATAAAAATAGGATGACATGACCCACGTGATATCTCGGCTCCATGAGATCAATTTGATTGGCATCTGTTATGAATTGAGAGCTCCTTTCATAGCTCATTCACCTCTTAACATTTTGAAATATATGATTGCCAATGACATTGTAATGATAATATACATATGATCATTACATTCTCAATTCACTTCTCTATTATGACTAAATCAAAATAGTGACTTTCTAAGAGCTTGTGCTTAGTGTCTGATTGATCATTTGTCATGATTTAAGGCACGATAGATTCATCATACTATCTAGTATATGAATACAAATTCTCATTATGATTGCTTCTCTAGATCATGACACATTAACACATCTCTACTCTCTAGCTAGTTGACTGTTGCATCCCGTAATTGTCGGGAAGGTTCTATGATTTGATAAACATCTTCATTAGTGTGTAGTCATCATATTTTATGAAATCACTCATGATTGGTAGATATCTAAGCTAATTATATATCCCCAAAAGGAATTAAGCTAATTTTTGTTGTGCTCACAGAAGTGTTCAAAACATTGAACAAGTTAATAGACAATAATAGCAAGTTTCTTAGCCTTGGATAAATTCCTACCTATCTATATTGATCCATTGATTAGTGGATCATGTTTGAAGCAAGGTAGGTTATTATTTATGATCAATATCTAGCTAAAGAAGCTCACTATACCCTTAAACATTAATTCTTGGTAGGCATGAAGCAGGATCAAGCAACACCACTTCATCTCTGAAGACTATCAACCATCTCCTCCAACATAAATGTGTTGGACAGCCAAACCAATCAGTAGATATATTTGTGTGTTGTGGTAGGCCATCCTCAACAAACTCATCTTGTGAGCAATCTAGAGAAAAAGAATGGTTTATATCATATTGATATCAGAGCAAGCAACATGCACTAGGCAAGCTCAAACTCAAGCTGCTAGGACAAGAGCTCAAAGGCTTAATCAAGAGGCCATCATGTTCTGATGTGAAGAATTCAAATTGTGTTATACTATATGATTAGTAACATGCCACACACTTGAAAACATGCCCACGAGCTTGATAAACCTTTGATCATTGCTTAGTAATATATACATAAATGTAAGTCATACCTTGAAGCCAATAGTGTGAATGGATTCACTTGCTATATACAAGAGGGGTTGCTAAAGCAAATGGAAGGAGGAGAAGGATGGTGAGGCATGAGAATTTTTCATGAGCTTGACAAATAAGGATTTTGCTCTCACGTTTTGGTGAGATTTTTCGAGGTTATTTCCATGGCATATAGAGTTGTAAAGATTAAGTTACATAGGAAGATACTACATCAAAGAAGATGTCTAATACATTTATGCTATGTTAATGAGTTAATCATATTAACTCTCTATTTTTTGCAAAAGAGAGGATGAGATTTAGGCAAAGATCTTTCAAGGAAAATTATGTGCATGCGGAGATTGGGATATATGCTCTCATATAGAGTCAAGGATTCCCTGAAAATGCCACAAATAATAGGCTTTAGGTTTCTCCACAATAGCCCTATTGCATGACTTTTACATAAGTTTTAGGGGCTATTTTGATTCATAGCCATTTTAGGAAGGGAAAAGGTGGATGGATTTTTCATAGATTGGTGGGAAAAATCATGCATGCATATAGAATTGAGCATAGAATTCCATTTGGAGGCAAGAAACCCGAAAATTGACCCACTATATGGGAGTTTGAGCTTCCACAAGACCCCCTTCCATCATTGTTGGAGAAAAATTCCAGCACCTAAATTTAATAAATTCCCATTTTGGAAGAGGGAAATAAAGCTGTTGTAGGTATGACACTACAATATATGAGGGGCATACCGATGCTACCTTTACCGATAGTCACTCTCGGCATCGGTATAAACGTTGGAAAAGTTCACTTAAAGATACCGACGATCAAGTGACCGTCGGTATGACCGTCTGAAATGGATCTTCGATGTGTGTCGCGACTGCCGGTAAAGGCGTCAGTATGGGCGTCGGTATGGGCGTCCGTATGGGGGCCGGTATGAGCGTCGGGAAATTACTGGAAGTTATCGACACCCATACCAACGCCCATACTCAGGCCGAGTTTTAAACATATCGAGAATGCGAGAGCAAGACTAAATATTTTTGCGCGTGTTTGAGTAATGGTTGTCTTCTATCGAACTTGCATGCGCGAACTTAATTGCGACTTACATTGTCTTGTGCGCACACACACACAAAGAAATCTTTCTCTCTCTCCACACACACACTCTCTCTCTATTTAGATCTCACATCTTGGTAAGTGGTGCGCGTACTCTTAGCGTTTGTCTTTCTCTATGCTTTAGGTATTATAATTTCTCTTCTCATTGATTTTGCAGAAGTTCTTTGGCATCGATTCTTTGGAATTGGATGATAGAAAACATACATTACGCTTTGACGACAACGATCCAAAACACAGACATACTTGTAAGTGATTTTTTTATTCTCTATTGGTAGAGAGAGAAAGAGAGAGAGAAAGAGAGAGAGATGAGAAAGATAGAAAGAGAGAGATAGTGATATAGAGAGATAAAGAGAGAGATAGTGAAAGATAAAGAGAGATGAAAGAGTGGAAGATAGAGATAGGAAGATAGAGCATACATACACACATACAGACACACACAAATATACACATGCATACATACACATACATGCTTACATATACACACATGCATGCATAGACACACATACAAATATACACACATGCATACATACACACACATACACACATACATACACATATATATACACATATGCATACATACACATACACACACATGCATACACACATACATACACACACATATACACACATTCATACACACATACATACACATATACACACATGCATGCATACATACACACACATATACGCACATGCATGCATATACACATATACACATATACACACATGCATACATACACACACACACATGCATACACACATACATACACACACACATATACACATATGCATACACACATACATACACACATATACACATGCATGCATACATACACACACATACAAATATACACACATGCATGCATACATACACACACATACACATATACACACATGCATACATACACACACATATGTACACACATGCATACATAAACACACATATGTACACACATGCATACATACACACACATACAAATATACACACATGCATGCATACATACACACACATACACGTATACACACATGCATACATACACACACATGTACACACATGCATACATACACACACACATGTACACACATGCATACATACACACATGCATGCATACCTCACACGCACACACACACACACATACATACACACATGCATGCACACAAACACATGAATGCATACACACACATGCATACATACACACACATACACATATACTCACACATGCATACATAGACACACATACACATATACACACATGCATACACACACACATACATACACACATGCACACATATACACATGCATACAGAAATATAGATATTTTAAGTCCAGATATTTAAGATTAGAGTTTTAGGGTTTAGGCATACATATAATTCAATTACATTTATATTAAGAAAAAATATAGAAAAACATAAGAAAAAAATCTAAATATATAAATAAACATATATATAAAATAGGATTTGGGCTTTTTGATTAGGGGTTTAGGTCTTTTTAGGTGTTTTAGTATTTAGGTTTTAATATTTCAGGTTTAAGTCTTTAGGTTTTAGTATTTCAGGTTTAACTCTTTTTACTTACGGTTTTAGGGTTTTAACATCTACATAACATATATACACACATACACATACACATACACATACACATACACATATAATACATATATACATGTACATACACATGCATACACAAATATACATATTTTAGGTCTTGATATTTAAGATACAGGTTTTCAGCTTTAGGCATACATATAATTCAATTACATTTATATTAAGAAAAAATATAGAAAAAAATAAGAAAAAAATTTGAATATATAAATAAACATATATATAAAATAGGATTAGGGTTTTAGGATTAGGGGTTTATGTTTTTTTAAGTGTTTAAGTATTTAGGTTTTAGTATTTCAGGTTTAAGTCTTTAGGTTTTAGAATTTCAGGTTTAACTCTTTCTAATTACGGTTTTAGGGTTTGAACACCTACATAACATATATACACACATACACATACACATATAATACATATATACATGTATATACACATGCATACAAAAATATACATATTTTAGGTCTAGATCTTTAAGATTAGGGTTTTAGAAAAAAATTAAGGAAAAAATCTGAATATATAACTAAATATACATATAAAATAGGATAATTATATACATAAATAAATATAAAAAGAAGTAGTTTCTTAAATACTTTCATTAAATAGTATATAATTAAATATATGTAAATAAATATATGTAAATAAATATAAAAAAATAGGATTAATTAAGAAAAAATCTGAATATTAAATAAATATATATATAAAATAGGATAATTATATAGATAAATAAAAATGACAAGAACTAGTGATTTAAATAAATAATTAAATATTTATGTCTTTTTGAGGATCTAGGTATTTTCTATTAGGGTTTTAAGGTTTTAACACCTGCATAACATATATACTCACATACACATACACATATAACACACACACACACACACACACACACACACACATATATAAGGATATATATATATATATATATATATATATATATATATATATATATATATATATATATATATATATATATATATATATATATATATATATATATATATATATATATATATATATATATATATATATATGTATATATATATATATATATTAGGTCTAGATCTTTGAGATTAGGGTTTTAGGGTTTGGGCATATAAAGAGAAAATACAGACAAAAATTAAGGAAAAATCTCAATATATAAATAAATATACATATAAAATAGGGTAATTAGATAGATAAATAAATATAAAAACAACTAGTGTTTTAAATAATTATATTAGATATATTTAATAAAATATATAGAAATACGATTAATTAAGAAAAAAATGTGAATATATAAATAAAAGTATATATAAAATAGGTTTTAAGGTTTTAACACCTACATAAAAAATATACACACATACACATACACATATAGAAAAAATATAAGGAAAAAATATGAATATATAAATAAATAAATATATATATATATACATATATGTATATATATATATATATATATATATATATATATATATATATATATATATATATATATATATATATATATATATATATATACATACATATATATATATATATATATATATATATATATATATATATATATATATATATATATATATATATATATATAATAGGATAATTATATATATAAATAGATATAAATAGAAGTAGTGTTTGAAATAACTTAATTATTTATATATAATTAAATATATAAAAATAGGATTAATAAAGAATAGGATTAAATATAGTTTAATAAAATGTATATAAAATAGGATTAGGGTTTTAGGTTTTTTTAGGTTTTTAGGTATTTAGGTTTTAGCATTTCACGTTTAAGTGTTTAGGAGTATGATTTTTAGGTTTAATAAAAAAAAATGTTCTAAAATGTCCATATTCTATCATATGGCTAGTTTTGATCCGGAGGAGAGAATGGCATGTCCTTGCACTCAGTGCAAGTATCAAATTTATCAGAAATGATGGATTTCTACTGCACACATTAGAGAGTAGGGATCCTTTGACAAAAGTCGACTAGAAAATCTATGTTACCGTTCGCATGGTCCCCCCGTTGAGCAGATAGACCCAAACGACATTGCACCGGTAACCTCTCGTGGACAAAAGAGAATGAAAAAGCACTTAGATATACAAGCAAATACTAATAGCATTACACGAGAACGAACATATGGAAGAGATGCTTGAAGCATTTTATGAGATGGACGAAGATCATGACGGTGGAGAGTTTCATGGACACAACAAAATTTCCACGATCAGAAGTCGATGAAGAATATGAAAACATGTGAAGACTAGCTCATTTACCACTTTACAATGGAGCAAAGATATCTGTACTACATGTGTCACTCGCAATGCTCAATCTGCAGTCCACCTTATGGATGGTCAGATAGTAGTGTCACTAAATTGTACAAGTAAGTGGATTTGAAATAAAATTTCATTATTGTATCAAAATAACTTTATTTACTAATATTGTTTTAATTGCTTATTGTAGGCTTCTTAAAGATCAATTTTTGACAGAGGGCAATGACATGCCTCCAACACGTGGAGATGCAAAAGAACTTTTATAGTCCATTGGAATGGATTATACTAAGATTCATGCTTGTCCGAATGATTGCATCCTCTTTCGGAATGAGTATGAGCATCTCCACGTATGTCCAAAGTGTGGAGCAAATAGATTTAGAGAAGACCTTGTAGGCGAAGCAATCCCCGTAAAGGTTCTTCACCACTTTCGTATCATTCCAAAAATTAAGAACATGTTTAGATGCAAATCTATAGCTGATTTAATGTCATGACATACAAAGAGAAGGTCTACAGATGGTGTACTAAGAGTGCCTGCTGACTCTGATGCTTGGAAGCATATAGATAGTAAGTGGCCACAGTTTGCTAGTGAGCCTCGCTCCATACGTCTAGGCCTACCTATGGATGGAGTGAATCCATTTGGTTTACGCAGTTCTTCATGGAGAACATGGCCTGTATGTTTGGTCAATTATAACATCCCACCATTGTTGGCCACAAAGAAAGGTCATTTCTTATTAGCTCTTATTCTACCAGGTAAGTATAAGGTAAAAAACATGGATGTATATCTTGCACCACTTGTGGAAGAACTGCGCATTTTATAGGATGGGATTACTGTGAGTGACATGTCTCAACCTATAAGAAAATGAGACGTGCAAGTGAAAGGCATACTTATGTGGACGATGCATGATTGGCCTGGTCTCACTCCTGTCTGCCTCACTCTCGCCGGTGTCACTCCTGTGGGTGGTGCTACTCCTGCAAGAGGTATGTCTCCTAGCTTTATGACTCCACCACAACAATCTTTTCAGCCATCCCCTTCTGGCTCTAGTAGTAGACATGTGTGTTCGACACCTCAGCCCGATACAGGTTCTGGTCTATCTCGTAGGTCGAGGTCATGTTCTAGAGTAGGAGGTTCTAAGAGTGGATCTAGAGGTAGGTCTAGAGGAGGCGGCTGTTATCGAGGCAATGCGATGGACGTTGTGTCCCCCACTTCTACTCCTAGGATGAGTACCTCAAATGTAGGTACGCCATGTAGTACAACACGTAGAACACCACGTACACCTTGGGGTGCTCATGACCATGATGAATCCAAGGTGTACAATATCCAAGATGGAGCTTCGGTGATGGATGCGGCTGGCAAAGCAATGCGTGCACGTATACGATAACTTTGCTGCATACAGTTTGGACAATCTATCATGTTGAAATGGAGTGAACAAGATAAATACTAGAAGAATTATATCACATAGACGATTTATCAAGAGTTCCGACCAACCGATGGATAGCCTCTTGTGAGTTCAGAGTGGATTCTTCACACTGCACGTGAACTTATGTCCCATCGACTATCTGAGGCTTGTGATGCTTTCAGAGCCGGCTTACCAAAGCCTATATGGTTAGATACTGAGGAGTGGGTATGATTCACGACGAGCAGCAGCAGACTCCTGATCGATATCGTCAGTAGCAAGATGTCGCAGCCACATGTTTAGATACGATTGGACCGTCACATTTGGGTTGCGGCGGATATGACACGATGCATCATGAGTTTGTAACTACCATTTGATTTATTGAATTTGTTTGTGTTAAGTTTCTCATGTATGTTCCTTTAATGTTTTGTATATTTCTTGCAGGAGCTGGCAATGGGTCATCCTCCAACACGAACGGAGGAGGCTTATGGATATCGACATGGACTAACTACACTATTGGAGGACTTGGAGGGACGCAGTTCGGTCGTTTCTTGGGAGCGTTTGCGATGAGGCGATTAATTTATAAACTTTGTTTTTACTTGTTGTTTGTAAATTTCATGTGAATTTATCTAATTTCATTCATCTTCTTTTTTGCAAGACAGCTGATATGGAACGCTCTTTGCATGTGTATGGCAGTGGCACACCCAACTTTCGTATTTGATTTTTATATGGCAATGCAATGCTTTGCCACATTTTGTAAAAGCGTCATATATGATAGTGGTTTGCCACACTCTTGTACATGCTTCATTTATGAAATATATAACTCTTTTTGTACATGGTTCATGATTCATTCTGATTATCTCTTTTGTGTCCAATAATCTTCTGTTTCATGAAATCATATTTCGGTTGACATTAGAGTACACATCACATGTACTCGGTTTTTTTTGGGCAGAGTGTATTGTCTTTTGCTAAGCAACATCATGGTAATGTTGCTGTAGCAAAACACAACACACTCTGCCCAAAACAAATTTCACAGATATGGTCATCGGTATAAGCGTAGGTGTACCCAATAATGTCATCGGAATAAGCGTGGGTACACCCAATGGGCACCGGTATATGCGACGGTACACCCAGCAAAGGTGCCACTCTGGGTATCGATATGGGCGTCGGTATTATGATGCATATACCGACACATATAGCGAAGAAAAATCGAACAAAAATCCACATGAATGTCATTAAAGAGGCTTCCTATGGAATAGGGCATACATACATGAATTATGGAGTATATATCAAAGTAAAAATTTATAAAATCGAAGAAAAATCAACATTAGGAATGGGTTAGAAGCTTGTTAAAGTATCCCATTTAAGTTTTTTGCACGAAAGTAAAAAACAAACTTGGTTTGTGTCTTTTTTGAGAAAAAAATTAGCATTCAAGAAGAAAGGATTAGGAAACATGATAATATTCAAAAACATCTTTGTATCTTAGTTTTTTAAATTATCGATAGAATTTTAGGATTTTCTTTTTAGAAGAATGCTTTTAGGCACTTCAAAACTCACATTTCCACACTTTTGTCCAGCACCTCCACTAGACCACTAATTTGGCATGTCATGTTGAGCTACAGAACTTCACTTGTGTCGGCCTCACTCTCGCCGGTGTCACTCCTACCGGTGTCATTCCTATGGGTGGTGCTACTCCTGCAAGAGGTATGTCTCCTAGCTTTATGACTCCACCACAACCATCTTTTTAACCATTCCCTACTGGCTCTAGTAGTAGACATGTGCGTTCGACACCCCAGCGGGATACAGGTTCTGGTCTGTCTTCTAGGTCGAGGTCATGCTCTAGAGCAGGAGGTTCTAGGAGTGGATCTACAGGTAGGTCTAGAGGAGGCGGCTGTTATCGAGGCAGTGCGATGAACATTGTGTCCCCCGCTTCTACTCCTAGGATCAGTACCTCAGATGTAGGTATGCCATGCGGTACACCACGTGGAACACCACGTAAACCTTGGGGTGCTCATGACCATGTTGAATCCAAGGTGTACAATATCCAAGATGGAGCTTCAATGATGGATGCAGTTGGCAAAGCAATGTGTGCACGTATACGACACCTTTGCTCCATACACTTTGGACAATCTATCATGTTGAAATGGAGTGAAGAAGATAAATAATGGAAGAATTATATCACAAAGAGGATTTATCAAGAGTTCCGACCAACCGATGGATAACCTCTTGTCAGTTCAGAGTGGATTTTGCACATGACACCTGAAGTTATGTCCCATCGACGATCTGAGGCTCGTGATGCTTTCAGAGAAGGCTTACCAAAGCCTGTATGGTTAGATGCTGAGTAGTGGGATATGATTCATGACGAGCAGCAGCAGACTCCTTATCGATATTGTCAGTTGAGCTAGAGAACTTCAAATTGGACATGCTATGGTTGCTTTCGAAGAGCACTATCAAGTTTTATTTTTTTTAAAATAATTTTTGGAAATAATGTATTCTTCTAGCTTTGGTGTGCAATTCTCAATATTTTTTGACAACTACCTTCTGGGAGCCATATCTTGCAAACCAAAAAGGTGATTGAAGTAATTGCTCTTCGAGGCTCTTGCATTGTGGGCAGTTTCAGATATAAAATTTTCTCTTCAGGTCTAGAAATGGATAACATATGTAATATTTGGTATATTTGCATTATTTTGTTAATCATTTGACCATGCTTCATGTTTTTGGAAGTGATCGGATGCCAATATCTGAACTTCAAAGTTTCTTATAGGACCTGGAGAGAAAAGTGTTGTAGATCCTCCTCCTCTCTCTCTTCCCCGCCATCTCTCTCTTTCCTCTCTCTTTCTTTCTCTCTCTCTCTCTCTTCTCTTTCGATTTCCCCCTCTCTCTCTATTTCCCTCTCTTTCTCTTTCTCTTCCTCTCTCTCCCTCTCTCTCTTTTCCCCCTCTCTCTCTATTTCCCTATCTTTCCCGTTCTCTCTCTCTCCCTCTCTCTCTTCCCCTCTCACTATTTTTCCCTCTCTCTCTCAGTCCCTCTCTATCTCCCCCTCTTTCTCTCTCTTTCTCTCCCTCTCCTTCTCTCTCTCCATCTCTCTCTCCCTCTCTCTCTCTCTCTCTCTCTCTCTCTCTCTCTCTCTCTCTCTCTCTCTCTCTCTCTCTCTCTCTCTCTCTCTCTCTCTCTCTCTCTCTCTCTCTCTCTCTCTCTCTCTCTCTCTCTCTCTCTCTCTCTCTCTCTCTCTCTCTCTCTCCCTCCCTCTCTCCCCCCTCCTTCTCTCTCTTCCCCCGCACCCTTCCGCCTTCGCCCTCCGCCCACCTTCCCCGCCCAGTTCCCCCCGCAGCCCCCTCTACCTAGCCCCCGCCCCCCTCCGCCCAGTTCCCCCCGCAACCCCCTCCACCTAGCCCCCGCCCCCCTCCGCCCAGTTCCCCCCGCAGCCCCCTCCACCTAGCCCCCGCCCCCCTCCGCCCAGTTCCCCCCCGCAGCCCCCTCCACCTAGCCCCCGCCCCCCTCCGCCCAGTTCCCCCCGCAGCCCCCTCCACCTAGCCCCCGCCCCCCTCCGCCCAGTTCCCCCCGCAGCCCCCTCCACCTAGCCCCCGCCCCCCTCCGCCCAGTTCCCCCCGCAGCCCCCTCCACCTAGCCCCCGCCCCCCTCCGCCCGGTTCCCCCCGCAGCCCCCTCCACCTAGCCCCCGCCCCCCTCCGCCCAATTCCCCCCGCAGCCCCCTCCACCTAGCCCCCGCCCCCCTCCGCCTAGCTCCGCCCCACCCCCTCCGCCATAACTCCGCCCCCGCCCTCCTCTCCTTCCGCCACCCGCAGCCCCCCCCACCAAGCTACCCACACCCCTCCGCCCTCCTCCACCACTTCTCCCACGCGTCCCCACTCTCCTCCACCCCCTGCCACACACACACACCCTCATGTATACACATGCACACATACACTCCCACACCCATGCACATACACGCACAATTATACATACACACATATGCATTCACATACACACACCCGCACAATCACACACACACACCCACACACACACACCGAGACGTACACTCACACACCCACACATGCACACACACACCCACATGCACACATACACACAGATACACTCATACATGCAGACATACACCCTCACATACACGCATATGTACACGCACTCACATACATACACCCACATCCTCAAATGCACACCCACACCTACCCCCTTCAATTACACATATGCACCCCCTTGCACGCATACACCCACCCACACACATACCTCCACACACACACACACACCATCACATACACACATGCACACCCACACATATCAAAGAAGATTGTCCAGAAAAGGATATCTGTCGGAGCATGAAGTAATGGTGCAGATAGAGGAAAGACCAGTCATAAGAGGTCCACTGTTGCAAAGAAAACATGAGCAAAAAGCAGAGGCTTCCACACTCAGATAGTCAAGTGAAGGATTAACCTGGTTGGATATGACTAGAATTTGTTTTTTTAATATTCGGAAGGTTATGTGAAACAGCAAAACCACAAAATGAGAACCTCAGATGGCAGGTAAAAAGAAGAAAAGTTTGCAGGGTAAAAAGTAAAAGTGGATGAACAAATGTTGCCGCCAACCATTCACGGCGACTACCTATTTTTGTGGATCTAATTCAAATCAAGGGAATATTTGACCTACTCCTCCAATTTTGGGTGATGAACCGGCGCGTTATCAATGGACGTGAAGATTCGGCAAGGCTCTTGGCCTATTGGGGCCTATAAAAACAATGGATTTGTGCTCATTTGGGGTACAAGTTTTAGAGATACACGAACCTCTCTTGCACTTGGTGGTTTCAAGTCTACTGTGGGAGCTACTCTATCGTGTATACAGAGGGTAGGCTTTACAGTGAAGGGCTATGAGCACTATAGTGTAAGAGAGTAGCTTGGGGTTATTTTTTCTGTGAGTCAGTGTTGTTGATTAGGTTCTATCCTCTTGAGGAATTCTTTGTATTGTTCTGAGTTATTCTGCATATCATTGGCCCTTATGCTGATGGGAAGAATCTGTTGTATTGGAGTTATTTAGTTTTAGGGTGACTTGTTAGCCCTAAGTTTACACTTTTGAGCATCATTCATCATTTGCCCAACTTTGTAAGCATCTGATTTGAATCAAGCAGTGTACGGTCTTCCTTGGTCATATATTGTTCATATTTTCTGAAGTATGTACCACTCTGTGCAATCCGTGTTATCTACCTGCTCACAGAAATGTTAAAGGGTATATTTCCCTAAAGAGAACCCCCCTTGAGTAGGTGATGTACTGGACGTGTTTAGTTTTCATTCTCTACTTTTGTTAAAAGCGCATACCCCAGTACCTCCCCTACAGTTTGGCACGCCCGGTGGGACCTTTGCATTTCTGTGAGAGGTATTTTTGCCCTATTACAATTGCAAGTAGGTACATGACCCATACACGGGCAGATAAGGAGTCTCTTCGTGTTCGGAGGAGCCTTAACAAGTTAGCAATAACCACGGCTAGTGAGTCTACCTCCCCTCTGCCCTCCCTAAATTTATCTATTGATCTGGGTGCGACACCATTGTCAAAAGAGGGATATAGGAGAACCCTAGACTTCTCCTCAGATACGTCCGAAGGAACACCAGTACAAATGGAGGACCTCTCTCATTTGCTCTCCAGATTAAACATCAAATTCCCTACCTTCAAGGGACAAGCTTATGAGGATGCTGATGATCATGTGAGGAGATTCATCTCTTTATGCCGTGGAAGAGGTCTACAAAATAGAGAGGATGCAATGTTGGCACTTTTTCCATCCACATTGGAGGGTCTTGCAGATAAATGGTATAGTCAATATGTAGATGGCCATTTCACTACATGGGAGGCTTTGAAGGCGGCGTTCTCACAGACATTCTGACCAAGTGATTCCTCGGAAAGAGCTCTAGATCAGCTAGAGAATTTGAAGCTAAGACCAGGTGAATCTTTTCATGAACTTCACACTAGAACAAAAGCACTTGTTGCACGTCTGCCACATGCCCCAAGTGACTTTTTGGTTAAAAAGTGGATCGAAAAGGCTCTGCCTAGGTCATCTCAGCAGAAGCTTCGTGAATCTCTTAGATTGGATGCGACCCTCAATGATTTTGTTGCAGCGGCATCACTCATTGAAGAAGCAAGGCAACATTTCGAAGGGGATACACAACCAAAGTACGCTGTAGATCTGGATTCTATTGAGCAACTAAGGAGGGAACTGGAAGCATTGAAGATGCAACAAAACCAACAAGAAGAGAAGGTCTTGCCACCACTACGTCGCACTGATGATGAAGTAGCTCAACTTCGCCGAGAGTTAGAAGATTTGAAGACCACTCAAGATATAAGGAGACAAATTCGGTGTACAATCTATAACAACAATGGACATTCCAATGCTAATTGTCCCAACAAAGTAAGCTGTCAATTTTGTGGGAAAGATGGGCATGAAGCTAGAGATTGCTACTATCTCAAGGGAACACAGCAGCGAGGTAACCCTCAAAATTTGGATTCATATTATGCTAGTACTTCAAATATAGCTAATAGAGAAGAGAATCGGCCTGCGAAGCCTAGATATAATAGACCTTTGATGTGCTACCGTTGTGGTGAGTACGGCCACATGCAGAATAGGAGTTCTCTTCCAGAAGATGCACCTCCTTGTCAACATTGTCCGGAGGCAAAAGATCATTATACCAAAGATTGCCCAAGAGGTCGTCCTGCTCCAATCCACATGATTTCAGTCTCTCCAAAAGAAGATGGTATGACCGCTCAATCTTATGCTGTTTCATCTTCATCCATGCCAATGATGACTAGAGCCAGGCAAGCGGCAGTAGCCCATAAGGAGGAACAACAAGGACCCAAAGATAGAGATGCAGAGAAGAGGGTGGGATGGAAGGACCAAGAAGACATGGAAGAGGCTTATGAGAGGGTGACTACTTTGCTAAAAGATCGACCAACAAGTACTCCTGAAGACACGCAAGAAGTGAACATTGAGGAAATCTTGAAAGGTATTCACCATTAGATTAGTCTGTACCAACTCATAAAGATGGATTCTAAAGTAAGAAGTGATCTGTTGAAGATTATACATTCAGCATGCTTGTGCCCACCTCCTAGCATAGATGGTTTTATGGTGGACTTTCCTCCTGCACCCCTGGCTGATTATCAAAGCTCAAGATTATCTGTTTTTATCAAGGATGAAGCTCTCACAGGTGTTATTATAGATGGAGGTTCCGGCATCAATTTGATGCCTGATTTCACTATGAGGAAACTAAGGCTGAATCCCACAAAGGCAGCACCCTTCACAGTCACATTAGCAGATCAACGTCGGGTTGCACCGCTGGGCATTGTCGAAAAGGTACTTATGATAGTGCAGGGTTGTCATTTTGTTTTAGACTTTGTTGTTATAGCCCTGCCACAGGAGACCTCATACCCTCTACTCTTGGGAAGGCCTTGGTTAAGGCAAGCAAAGGCTCTACAGGATTGGGGAAAGAACAAGTTATGGATTTCCACATATGCTAATAATCAATTACAGATACATTTGGAGGAAGGATCAAACATCAACAAGGCTACTGGGTATACAATGGAAACTCAGGTAATGCCTTCGGAAGATGATGGTTTATTAAATTGGATGATGGGAAGTGCAGAATGCTGCACAGTGGAGATATGTGAGGTAAATGAAGATTTTGCAGAAGCAACACAAGGAGGTCGGGAAGAGGAAAAAACTGATGTTCTTCACTTGAACAATATAGAAAAGAGTAAGCAAGAAAGTCAAGCTTATCTTTTGTAGGCACCTCTTGAAGGAGAGAAACCTCTAATTGAGTCAGATAATCAAAATTCAACACTTAGCGCCACTAAGATGGTATGTAAGGAAAAGGCAGGTAAACATGAGGAATCAGATGATTTTATGCTTGCAGGACCAGAAAGTGACAAAGTTGTGCCTGCATCGGACGAAGCTAAGTGTGACCTTCAAGAACTTCCATTCTCAAATATACCTTTAGGATGGATCAGGGAACAGAAGAAACGGAAAAGAGGCCGTCCTTGATTAATTCCTATAAATGTTTGCACAGAATCTGTAGATAAGGATGGAACGTTTGGTTTTGAGCACGGGCCACCATTCACATTAGAGTCCTTTGAAAAATATGATAACCAGTTTAAGGATGAATATTTTGGTTTGAACGAGAGGGAGAAGCCTGTTCATGGATCTTTTCGGGAGAAAGCTTCTGTTGATTGTGTAGAAGGGGAATATTGGCGAATAGTGGAGCATGCAGTTGTGCAATTGGAGGTCCTTTATGGTGCTGAGATAGAGACAAGGAAATTTGGTCGTGGTTTTCCTCAGGCCAGACTTGGAGAGACACACAGCTCCTATGGAAGCTCTGGGTGGAATTTGAGTAGCATTGCTCGGCTGGGTGGATCAATCTTAGCTTTTGAGGAGGAGAAAATCTCTGGAGATGTGGTTCCCTGGCTGTATATGGGAATGTGTTTCTCCTCTTTTTGTTGGCATGTTGAAGATCACCATCGGTATTCTATGAATTATATGTATTTTGGTTCTCCAAAAGTGTGGTATGGAGTCCTGGCAGTGCAACTTGAGGATCTGCAAGTTCATTCTGAAGAAATTGCACCGTGGATGGTGCAAAATCTTGATGTGGGGGTCTGTAGATCCTCCTCCTCTCTCTCTTCCCCGCCATCTCTCTCTTTCCTCTCTCTTTCTTTCTCTCTCTCTCTCTCTCTTCTCTTTCGATTTCCCCCTCTCTCTCTATTTCCCTCTCTTTCTCTTTCTCTTCCTCTCTCTCCCTCTCTCTCTTTTCCCCCTCTCTCTCTATTTCCCTCTCTTTCCCGTTCCCCCTCTCTCTCTTCCCCTCTCACTATTTTTCCCTCTCTCTCTCGGTCCCTCTCTATCTCCCTCTCTTTCTCTCTCTTTCTCTCTCTTTCTCTCTCTTTCTCTCCCTCTCCTTCTCTCTGTCCATCTCTCTCTCCCTCTCTCTCTCTCTCTCTCTCTCTCTCTCTCTCTCTCTCTCTCTCTCTCTCTCTCTCTCTCTCTCTCTCTCTCTCTCTCTCTCTCTCTCTCTCTCTCTCTCTCTCTCTCTCTCTCTCTCTCTCTCCCCCTCCCTCTCTCCCCCCTCCTTCTCTGTCTTCCCCCGCACCCTTCCGCCTCCGCCCTCCGCCCACCTTCCCCGCCCAGTTCCCCCCGCAGCCCCCTCCACCTAGCCCCCGCCCCGCTCTGCCCAGTTCCCCCCGCAGCCCCCTCCACCTAGCCCCCGCCCCCCTCCGCCCAGTTCCCCCCGCAGCCCCCTCCACCTAGCCCCCGCCCCCCTCCGCCCAGCTCCCCCCGCAGCCCCCTCCACCTAGCCCCCGCCCCCCTCCGCCCAGTTCCCCCTGCAGCCCCCTGCACCTAGCCCCCACCCCCTTCCGCCCAGTTCCCCCCGCAGCCCCCTCCACCTAGCCCCCGCCCCCCTCCGCCCAGTTCTCCCCGCAGCCCCCTCCACCTAGCCCCCGCCCCCCTCCGCCCGGTTACCCCCGCAGCCCCCTCCACCTAGCCCCCGCCCCCCTCCGCCCAATTCCCCCCGTAGCCCCCTCCACCTAGCCCCCACCCCCCTCCGCCTAGCTCCGCCCCACCCCCTCCGCCATAACTCCGCCCCCGCCCTCCTCTCCTTCCGCCACCCGCAGCCCCCCCCACCTAGCTACCCACACCCCTCCGCCCTCCTCCACCACTTCTCCCACGCGTCCCCACTCTCCTCCACCCCCTGCCACACACACACACCCTCATGTATACACATGCACACATACACTCCCACACCCATGCACATACACGCACAATTATACATACACACATATGCATTCACATACACACACACCCGCACAATCACACACACACACCCACACACACACACCGAGACATACACTCACACACCCACACATGCACACACACACCCACATGCACACATACACACAGATACACTCATACATGCAGACATACACCCTCACATACACGCATATGTACACCCACTCACATACATACACCCACATCCTCAAATGCACACCCACACCTACCCCCTTCAATTACACATATGCACCCCCTTGCACGCACACACCCACCCACACACATACCTCCACACACACACACACACACCATCACATACACACATGCACACCCACACATATGAAAGAAGATTGTCCAGAAAAGGATATCTGTCGGAGCATGAAGTAACGGTGCAGACAGAGGAAAGACCAGTCATAAGAGGTCCACTGTTGCAAAGAAAACATGAGCGAAAAGCAGAGGTTTCCACACTCAGATAGTCAAGTGAAGGATTAACCTGGTTGGATATGACCAGAATTTGTTTTTCTAATATTGTGAAGGTTATGTGAAACAGCAAAACCACAAAATGAGAACCTCAGATGGCAAGTAAAAAGAAGAAAAGTTTGCAGGGTAAAAAGTAAAAGTGGATGAACAAATGTTGCCGCCAACCATTCACGGCGACTACCTATTTTTGTGGATCTAATTCAAATCAAGGGAATATTTGACCTACTCCTCCAATTTTGGGTGATGAACCGGCGCGTGATCAATGGACGTGAAGATTCGGCAAGGGTCTTGGCCTATTGGGGCCTATAAAAACAATGGATTTGTGCTCATTTGGGGTACAAGTTTTAGAGATACAGTGGTTCGTGTATACGTGCAGAAGACCTCTCTTGCACTTGGTGGTTTCAAGTCTACTGTGGGAGCTACTTTGTCGTGTATACAGAGGGTAGGCTTCACAGTGAAGGGCTATGAGCACTATAGTGTAAGAGAGTAGCTTGGGGTTATTTTTTCTGTGAGTCAGTGTTGTTGATTAGGTTCTATCCTCTTGAGGAATTCTTTGTATTGTTCTGAGTTATTCTGCATATCATTGGCCCTTATGCTGATGGGAAGAATCTGTTGTATTGGAGTTATTTACTTTTAGGGTGACTTGTTAGCCCTAAGTTTACACTTTTGAGCATCATTCATCATCTGCCCAACTTTGTAATCATCTGATTTGAATCAAGCAGTGTACGGTCTTCCTTGGTCATATATTGTTCATATTTTCTGAAGTATGTACCACTCTATGCAATCCGTGTTATCTACCTGCCCACAGAAATGTTAAAGGGTATATTTCCCTAAAGAGGACCCCCCTTGAGTAGGTTATGTATTGGACGTGTTTAGTTTTCATTCTCTACTTTTGTTAAAAGCGGATACCCCAGTACCTCTTCTACAAGTGCAGAGGTCTCAAAGCCCATAAAAAGGCTTGACTGCATGCATTTCCAACATCGAATCATTCAAAGATGTATTGCTTATGTTTTATAAGCCTCATGTTTTATGTTTTGGCATGTTTTTTATGTACATGCATGGATATATGATTGGAGTGCACACATCAAAGTTGATGATTTTTTAAAGTCTAAAATATGGATTAACTTAGTAGGTGTACAATTTTGATGGTTTGCAAGATACATAATTGCAGGAAGTACAAGGCTATGCAAGCAAAATGTGGTTGCTAGCATTTTATGTTTTGGCAAGTTATGGAGTTCATATTTGAACATATAGCTTGCATGCCATGGGCTTTCCAAGCCCTATGTCATAATTGATGGCCTATGTGCCATTGGCCCACAAGGTCTTATGATTTATATTATGGTGAAAATTCTTTGGAAGTCCTGTTCCTAGGGGAAATGCTATTGAAATTATTCCCATCTCATGCCATTGTATGCACATGTACCTTTAGGTAATAATTTTATGGCATACTAACATGTCTTCACTATGAAAATAAATAAGGTATAAGCATGCTCGTAAGCATGTACGTGATGGAGTTAGGGCTGTCAAAGTGTCTTAGATAAAGCAAGTTCATTAGTAAGCAGATTCTTGCACATAATCCTTATGGATTTAGACCATAGAATTGCTAAGGGAAATAAGATATACCTTCACCATTAGGAATTTGCACAAGAAATCCTATAGGCATTAGGAAGTTTCATAGATAATTATGCGAGATACATTTATGATCGTCAAGGTTTGCATACCTTCAAAATAGTCTCACAATATTAATAGGAGACTATGGGGGTATCATGAGTAATACCCAAAGAGTGACTTGTTTCAGTGATGCACATCACTTGAGTCAGTAGTGAAGCATTTTGGCTACACTACTAAGAAAACCAATTAGGTGGGATCATAGAGATGTGTTTCATGAGAGAGCATTGATGGGTGCTAATGTGATTTGGGTGATGGTTATGAAATGTGTTTTATGTTGAAAGTTTGGAACCATTTGATGGAAGTAACTATCAATCCCTTATTTATAAGGTCTTCAAAAGAAACCCAGTATAGCTCCAAGGTACATGAAATCCTTATATTCTAAAACTTTTATTTTTACTCAATCAATTTTTAGCAAGAAGATTCGTAGTTACTTCATTTCTTCAGATTCCTTTCTTATCAAAGCTTTAAGTAGTTACCCTAGGGATTCTGTAGGAATCTCCCTACTAACAAACTCTTAGAAGGCGTTTCAACTTCACCTTAGTACACTTAACCACTGTAACCATGGTTGCACACTACAGAATTGAAACTTATTTGAATTTAATAGTTTCCTTTTGAAAAGGAAAGTGTTACTATGATATATCTAACTTGGTGGTTGACAACCAAATTTAGGGATCCCAACTTTCTATAACCATAGCATGCACTAAAGTTGGTTTCTTAAGAATTTTACTACTTTGCTAAACGTATATTACCTAGAATATGCTTGTTTTCCTATTTGATGGATATGTCCTTCACCAAGAAAATATAATTAAAGACTATTCTAAGTTATCATCCCATGATGTTTGTTGAGTTTGACTAGAAAATTTTCATAACAGCATCTTACATTCACTTGTTCCAAAATCTCGTGAGTTTTCTTGTAAAAAAGAGGAGAATCTAGAAGTGCACAAGATTAGTAGCTTCATCAAGTGGACAATATATCTAAGAGAATAGGTAACCATCTACACAATATGATACGTTAGTTTGAGTTCCCGTGACCTACTGATCTTTAAGCTTTCCTCTCACATTTAAGGAGTTTCTTGGAATGTTCATAGAGGATGGAATTTATGTTAATAATCATCAGTGCTCAAAATATGCTAGCATTCTTTGCTAATTTAAAGGGAAAAGGATCATTTGATAGATCAAAGAGGAACCCAAAGAAGAAAAATCTCAAAGCATACTTTCGGAATGTAGGAAGGAAGAAGCAAAACTTTGGATGAAGGAAAAACCAAAATATTGTGTAAACATTCCAAAATTCTAACGTGCTTTAAATTAATTTGTCTCAGACTCTATGTTTCTGAAATGAAATTTGAAAGATCTATGAAATCAAGGTTTTAGTGTACTTTATCAATCCTCGGGAGACTCAAACAAATATCTTAGAGTTTCGATCCCCATGGGGACTCGTTATCACTTCAAGGATCATTGCAAGGCAAAAAAATACCTACCATCCAAAGTCTGATGTTCCCTACCATCCTTCATAAATCAGTGTGAGTAGAAAATCTGAAGTCCCATAAAACCATACTTTAAATTCTCATTAACATGTGGATGATATTTATCGAGCACCTTCTTATTCAAATCCTATAAAGGTATTTGAAGAAAGGGTATTAAATTTATCCTTTATGTTTTCCAAGTATTTGAAGAAAGGTTATTAAAGTGTCAAGTGCTTCCACGATCTTGTACTGGACATGTTCTTTGTTTTGGAAGCTTGAAACCATTTGATGGAAGTAACCATCAATCCGTCGTTTCTAAATTCTTCCAAAGAAACCCATTATAGTTCCTAGTTATATGAGTTCTTATATTATGGACCTTTTGGTTCTTACTCAACCAATTTGTAACAAGAAGAGTTGTTGTTACTTCATTCCTATAGATTCCTTTGTGATTGAAGGTTTAAGTAGCTACCCTAGAGATTTTGTAGGAATCTCTCTACTAATAAATTCTAAGAAACCATTTTTAATTCACCTTAAAGAAATACCTTTGAAGTTATGTTCTACCTTCGATTGACTTAGCCACCGTAACTATGCTTGCACACTACATAAGTGGACGTTTTTTGAAACTCATGCTTTCCTTTAGAGAAGTGGATATTTTTTTTATGATGCATCTAACTTGGTGGTTTACAAACAACTATAAGGATCCAAAACTTCTAAAACCATAGCATGCCATAAAGTTGCTTTCTTTACAACTTTAATACTTGGTTAAACATCTATTACCTGGAAGATGTTGGTTTTCCTATTTAATTGATATGTCCTTCGCCCAAAGACTATATTTAAGTAGAGTTCTTAATCACCATCAAATGATACTTGTCCACTTCATCTAGAAATGTTTCATAAGGGAAACTTTATTCACTTGTACTAGCATATTCACAAACTTCTGTTTCTTCTTGGGGAAGCTCATGGATTAATTGAGTTCAAATTCTTAGAAATTTTAACATTATGAAGACATAAGGTCATCGTTTCATATGGTAGGACAAATTTCTGAACTTATTGTCTAATTCGAAGGTCTTTTCCTTCACATTACTTTTGAAGGGCTCAATTCCTTAGGTACTTGTTTTAACGAAGAAGCAATTATTATGAGACCATAGTTGCACTCTTGTTACTCATGAGAAAATGGCTCATCTTTTAACTCTTTGCACCTCTTCAATAATCCGTGAAAGGATTCCTAAACGTTTGGACAAGGAGCTCAAGTTCTATTGGTTGATTTTTGTTCACTTCTAAAGTGGAAAACTTAGGAATGAGACGATTGATGCATAATCACCCATGTAAAATCCATCATAAACTCACATGTTCTAATGTACTATTCATTCATAACACTGATACTATTCTAGGCATCCTACTTACCTATCAGTGGTGCCATTCTAGTCATCGTACTTACGCATCACACCCTTATCTCGCAAAATCTCATTTACATTTCCCCGAATTTTTATTCAAGCACTGCTTTGAAAATGCATGATTCCATAATGTCATCATTACTCTACTTTTTGTTCATGATAATTTTTTACATTCCTACTATATGTATTCTCTCCATTTGTACTACCGCCATCCCTCTTGTTCAATTTCTTTCTTCTATACTCTCTAAGCTTTAAGTGAGGTTATCTATATTAAGTGCTTCTTGTTATATGTATAAAAAATTCATCTATATTAATTGTGTAACTTACGGATGACTTCATCTTAGTGGACTTTTAATCTTCCATTGTTTGTACTTTTTGAATTCACATTCACATAGTGGAGGTTAAAAATCTCAAGGACTATGGACTCATGTGAGTTAGTCGTTAACATTTGGGTAAGAACAAGACTAACCTTGAGCCTATCTCAACGCAACACCAAAGAAACTCAATAGTAATCGTTCACCTCGATTGAGAGCGTAGATGAGGTTGGAGGAGGAAGAAATATGAATTGCGTGCAATCAGTACACTTTTTTGCGATTAAAGTTTTAGTTTACCTCATCAAATAACGAGAATGCATAAAGGATGTATATATTATATCCCAAATATGAAACTAAGAGTGGCATTCGAATCCAAAATGTTGTGAAGTCTCTTGAAAATGAGAGGAGAATCTAGAAGTGCAGCAGCTTAAGATCTCCATCAAGTGTATATGTCTAAGAAAAGTGGTAACTATCTAGACATTATGAAAGATTGGTTTGATTTCACATTAGACAAGGATCTCAAGTTCTATTGCTTGATTTTTGTTCACTTCTAAAGTGGAAAACTTAGGAATGAGACCATTGATGCATAATTACCCATGTAAAATCCATCATAAAACTCACAGGTTCTAATGTACTATTCATACATAACATTGATACTATTCTAGGTATCCTACTTACCTATTAGTGGTACCATTCTAGTCATCGTACTTACGCATCACACCCTTATCTTGCAAAATCTCATTTACAATTCCCCGAATTTTCATTCAAGCACTGCTTTGAAAATGCATGATTCCATAATGTCGTCATTACTCTAATTTGGGTTCATGATAAGTTTTTACATTCCTACTATATGTATTCTCTCCATTTGTACTACCGCCATCCCTCTTGTTCAATTTCTTTCTTCTATACGCTCTAAGCTCTAAGTGAGGTTATCTTTATTAAGAGCTTCTTGTTATCTGTATAAAAACTTCATCTATGTTAATTGTGTAACTTACGGATGACTTCATCTTAGTGCTCTTTTCATCTTCCATTGTTTGTACTTTTTCAATTCACATTCACATTGTGGAGGTTATAAATCTCAATGACTATGGACTCATGTGAGTTAGTCGATAACACTTGGGTAAGAACAAGACTAACCTTGAGCTTATCTCAACGCAACACGAAAGAAACTCAATAGTAATCGTTCACCTCGATTGAGAGCGTAGATGAGGTTCGAGGAGGAGGAAGAAATATGAATTGCGTGCAATCAGTAAACTTTTTTGGGATTAAATTTTTAGTTTACTTCATCAAATAACGAAAATGCATAAAGGATGTACATATTATATCCCAAAGATGAAACTAAGAGTGGCATTCGAATCCAAAATGTTGTGAATTTTCTTGAAAATGAGAGGAGAATCTATAAGTGCAGAAGCTTAACAGCTCCATCAAGTGTATATGTCTAAGAAAAGAGTAACTATCTAGACATTATGAAAGATTGGTTTGATTTCCCATTAACTAGTGTTTAACCTCTTCTCTCACATCTCGAGTGTTTCATGCAATGTTCATAGGGTACCGAATTTATGTTAAGAGTCATCAACATCCAAAGTATGGAAGCTATCTTAGCTAATTTAAAGGGAAAAGGATCATTGGATAGAGCAAAGAGGAACCCAAAGAAGAAGCAAAACTTTCCAAGAAGAAAGAAGGAAAACTTTGTGTAACCAATCCGAACTACTAAGATGCTTTAAAGTGACTTATGTCAAACTCTATGTTCCTCAAACGTATCTCAAAGATCTATATGCTTGTTTTCCTATTTGACGAATATGTCCTTCGCCGGGGAAATATACTTTGGGAGTGTTCTAAGTTATCATCACATGATGAGTGTTGAATTTAACTAGAAAATTGTCATAACGGCTTCTTACAATAACTTGTTACACCATTTTCATAATCTTCTATTAATTGAAGGGAAAGCTCATGGATTAACTGAAATCCAATTCTTAGAAAATTTTACATTTCCAAAAGATAAGTTCATCCTTTCATATGGGAGGAAAAATGTCGTAACGTATGCTCCAATTTGAAGGTGTTTTCGTTCGCAACTCGTTAGGTACTTGCTTTAACAAAGAAACAATTATTATGAGCCCATATTTGCACTCTTATTACTCAAATAGGATAGCATATATCTATTGAATGAAAATCAATTGAGCACTTCAAGCATTGACGTCCTCTCATTCACCCATCCAAGGCTGGCTTATACATAGGCTGGCTTATACAATCTATTTTGTAGTTCTCAACATAAGCTTTGGCTGTAGACATGGGATCACCTTTGCGTTTCCCCCGCATTTATGGTTCCGATGATGGTATTTATGGTTTTAGTAGGCACCGCTGACAGTGGAGGGAAACCAAAAGTTGACTATAAAACAAAAACCTCCTCTCCTCAATCAAGTCATGAAAACACAGCCTTCCCTGCCCAATCAAGTCACATCATAGTTACATAATAGTCACATAATAGTCATGTGAGGATCTGTATAGCAAGTGACCCACGTTTATGGAAAATGGCTACAAGTGAAAGGAGTAGGGTTTCGGAAAGCTTAAGCCTTGCTTGAATTTTATGTGAATGCTTAATTGCTAACAAACCATCCAAGACCTTCATGCTTTATTTTCAAAGGGAAAACAGATATATGTGGTTCTAGAAAAAAAAAGAACTCATTGATAATTTCCAAGCTTCTATGAGCTTGTTGAGGTAAGAGAATGGTTCAAATTCGCGTTTGAGGAGTAATAAAATCACCAAGCATGGTATCAACTTTTGAAAACATCATATCATTCATAATGAAGAAAATTCAATCACAACACTTTCATTCAATTCAATGTTAAATCAAAGTGGAGAGCTTCGTGCAGGAATATAGATCTTCCCAAAGTTATTTAATCAAATCAATTTGATTCATGCATTTAAGGAAATCATTTCTTTGCTAATTCAACATTCATACATTGTAATGTAGAGGGAATAAAATACCTGATCCTTCTATTTTAAAATAAAAAATATATGATGTAATGTAATGCAGAGGGAATAAAATACCTGATCCTTCTATTTTCTTCTTCAAGATGTGGATTTGGACACAAAACAAAGAAGTCGCAACGATTTGGATTTACCCACTGTGACCTGCAGGGAATTGAGGTGCTCAATCTCAACTCACTAACTAATGTAGTGTAGAAAGTACATTTCCAAACGGTGCGCATTATGTCTTAAGGCAATTACCTTCTCTTTGAAACATTATGCAGTAACAGAAGCGATGGCGAGGAGCTAGACACACAGAGATAATACGCGCTAATAGAACAGAGAATGTGCGCCTTATCATTATCAATAAGAGAATACATGTTCATATAGTAAGGCTGAAGGCATTGGTCATTAAATGAAGTAGGTGACGACAGGGTTGGCGCATGGCCTTCCTAGAAAGGTGAGTGACAAAAGGCTGTTATCTAAGAAGAAAAGACTGCTGACACATACATAGAGACAAAGGTATTTTCAATTCTCCCCCTTTTTCCTAGCATAGGAAAACAGGTTATATCCCACATTGGGCATGTTACATTGGGCGTTACAATTAAGGTTACCATAATAGGTACCTAAAACATCGTTGTTGTTTTCATTGAAGAATCTGAAGTCTTCACGAGAAAGTTCGTCCTATTCTTGATCTCCTTTGGTCTCCTGAAGTAGTTGCTTTGTAAGTGTCCTCTCTTGCCACAAAAGATACATTTCTTCTTGCTTAAACAATCCTTGGCGTTATGATTAGTCCGTCCACATATGCTACACATTTTTAATGTAGCTAAAAGGATATCCCTAGGACAATCTGGTTTTTTGATCCTTTTCTCTTCTTGTTGCAAGGAGTTTATTACATCCTCTAAAGTTCGAATGAGATCTTTTCTTTAGACATTGAAGAGAATGCAATTGGGTTACTATACTTTTCATCCTGTTTACTAGGGAAGCTATATCCTCGTTCGGATTAAGGGAAAGCCCATACAATTGCATTTTCAAGGTCATTTTGGTGTGCTTTTCATGGGCACCAAAAATATTCTCCAATGTTTGCCAAGCTTCATATGCATTTTTTGCTTTGTCCACATAGTGTATATAAGTGTCGTCGAGTACGGTGATGATTATTCCGTAAGCTTGCTTTTCGGAAAGTTAATGTTTTGTCTTCATAAGGGCAAAAAACGGCCAAAAAGGGGCTATTTGCCAATGAGAGATTAAGGAAATTGACAAATAGAGTCTTTCCACGTGTACAAGAATATAACATTGCTGTCTTTTTTAATCGTATGAAGAATTTCTTTTCTTAATACAATTTTCTCTAAAAGCGGCGCTAAAGGGATGAAGAGTCTTGTATTCAGTGTACAATTTTTCGGTTTGATGCAAAAAAAGATACTTTGGCACACTACACAAAGCATATTCTCGAATTTCCAAGAAGGAATTGATTTTTGAAGATACGAAATATTTTTGGATTCACAAAATTTCATGATCATTCAGCGACAGGGTTTACATCAAATCAACTATTTCCACATGTAGAAAGCCTTTTTCTCTATAAATACTGCCAAAAGTTGTGAACTTCGGTTTCTCGCTTTGAACATTCTTCTTCTTCTAAGTTCAAATGGCTTCTTCTTCTTGTCGTCCTTCCAATCGTGTAACCTCATGTGAGGTTTACAATAGAAGAGAGGATTCTTTGTGGAAACCTCTTTCTGTGAAAGTAAATGAATGGGAAACTATGCTTCCTAGCTGTAGAGGTGCCCATAAAGTCAAGCATGCCAAAAGAGACAACACAAGAAACCACTGGAAGGGACGTATTCTCAGTTTCAAATTGAAGAGATGCGGTTGGTTTGCACGAGTACAACATGTGTACACTGCTAAGGATCTTGTTCTAGAAAACCATATGCAATTCCCTTCATACTATAAGTGAAGTTTGAGAATGCTCTTCTATCATTCCAGTTGTTTTTCTATACTAAAACATATGTTTTTGTATTGTAGATATCTTTTCTTCCAATATTGTGGAATGGCAACCTAATGAATGTTTAATAGGAACATTTAGAGTTCTTCATAAGGAATATACAGAACTCATGTATGCAGACAAATCTGTTCAATTTTTCAATAGCATAGAGTTATTTGTCCATTATGCAGATTATCAAGTGCCATCAGGGAGGAGTTCTTACGAAAATCTTGTACATGTATCTGGTCCTTGCATCTCTTCATTAGATTGGGATGCTCCTGATCATTCAATAGTTTGATGTTTTCGATGTAAAATTAAATTTGACATCCAAAAAGCAATGTCAGCAGGCCGAATTTCGAGAAGGATAAAGATTCAATGGTTTTTGCCTATTCATGTCTTTGTATCATGCTTTAAAAACATGTTATTACAAAAAACAAAAACAATGTGGTTGAACAGGAGAGTCTCTATTTTAGAGATTGATGATGTTTTAGGTAGAGAATGGGATAGCAAAGAGGTTCAAAAGCTAGGTGACATTATTTTATGTAAAGTTAGTCCCAATTCGCTTTCAATTTCATATAAAATATATCGACAATCTCTGGTTCTAGGATATGACTATAGAAGGTGGAAAAAAAAGCTTGGACTTTGGATAGTCTTGGACTCAGAGGAGAGCTGTCTAGAATTTGAGTTAGAAGTATTGATTCATCGAGATTTTCAATCAAGGAAAATAATTATCACTGCAAATTGGAATCTCAGAAATGTAAGGGAGCTCCTAGAATACCTCGATGAGGTATCATCACAGTGTAGATTCTCAGTTGATGATGCAATACTTAACATAAGATGAGAGAAATCATTATCTTGCATGAGTTGCCTGCCACCAAGGTTGATTAAATTCCAACCCTCAAGATTGTAACAAGTTAGCCCTGAGATTCTTACATAATGTATCTTCCTCTAATAGAAGCTTCTATTGATACTTCCATTGAATTTTCTTTGCAGGATGGTGAGTTATGAATTTAAAATGTCTAAATTCATATTTGCATTTTGTAATTTACTTTCAAGATTTTGATGATGCTCCTATTGTACATTGATAAGAATATAAACCAAGACATTCTAAGATATTTTTTAGGTCCTTTAATTCATATTTCCATTGATTTTTATTTGCAGGAGTGAATTGATGACTTCAATTATTCCCCTTCATCTAAACTCATCTTGGCATTTTTTTGTTTAATCTTAACATTTTGATGAGGTTCCCACTAAGAAATAATTATACAAGAACTTGCATAAGTTAATTCTAGATGAACAAGAGATCTATTATGGTCTATCAAAGGTGCACATTAGTCTCAATAAAATAATTTGACTCTATCCATCTTTTCTGCCCTCAAGAAATGCAAGAGAAAATATCATGGTTTACTTAACAAGTAATACAAGAGAGGGTGGAGAACCTGGTGCAAATTCTAATCCAAGGTTTGATATTTCAAAATATGAAGAGCATGACTTAAGGCATAAAACAGAGGAGATGAGATTAGAGAAGACGACAGATGCAAGCGACTAGTGCAATCTGAACTTGTCGGATGGCCCTTATCGCTTAGATCGACCATGTTAGCAAACTACCGTGAGAGACTTCAACAACTGACCTTTTGTAAAGATTTCACTCATGAGTATAAAAACAACTAGAAAATCATCTCATGCAAGCTTGCTTAAAGGGGATCCTATGTTGAAATGGAAAATACGACCGATGCAAGCGATAGGGGCAATCCAAAATTCTCCGATTCCCCGTATCACTTGCATCAGTCGTGTCCTCTTAATTCTTTATATTCTTCTGTATCCTCTCCAATTTAAACTTTCCAACAGTAATCAAATAAGAAACCCACAATGCATTCATATTTGTGAGATCAACAAATTTAATTGGACCATGTAATGGACTTTTTTTTTTAACTATCAAGAGGTTCAATACAACTGTATATTTCTCAAGGCATATAAATATTGAAAAGGCAAATAAATATGGTTACAATGACCATCTTCCTGATGAAGATTGGCATAAGTACATACAATTTGTACATCAATAAATCTTCCAACTTGTGTTGGTTTTACATTTGATTTCAATCTAAGACTCAAAAATGATTCAACCCTTTCTATCATTTTTGGAGCCCTGTTTTCTCTGTTGTTGTTGTCCCTTTTTGGAGCTTTCAACCTTACTCTTTTTCTTGGTCCCATGCTTTAATGGTGAGTGAATAGGAAGCCCTTTCTTTTTATCTTTAGACTTTTATTTATCAGGTGGAGGGGGTGGAGGTGAGTCTGGATCATTGGGGCAGATTGCATGTTTCATGATGCCATCTATTGCGCTCTCTCTGATCAAGATGATCCATGCATCTGGGTAGTCTGACAAATTCAATTCAGGACTGTAAAACCTTCTTTCCAAGAATCTTACAGCATTTGCAATCACTCTCCAGCACATGATGTTGAGTCCCTCTACAATGGCACATGAATTTGTATGTATCCAAATTGCTTTTGTTCATTCAGTTTAGCAATTCTAGGAAAATTCTGATCAATATGCATCTTGAGAAGCTTTGGAGCATTGCATTGTAAAGTTATAATCAGAATGGATGGCATGGCCTTTAAATAGAGAACAACAAAATGTAAAGGAACTTACACTTTGCAATTCCCATGTTGTGATTAAAGAGAATTGAAGAAAAGAGCTTGATATGCATTGAAGTCAACAATAATCAAACTCCAATGGCCCCTGTCAATGAGTTGCATGTAAATATACTTTCTTAAAAGAAATAAATATCTTTCCAAAATGAAGATAAATACTTACTTTTCAATATACGGGTAGATAACACATTCTACCTCTTCTGTAAAATCCTCTAGAAAGGACTTGGCATCTCCATGTTTATGCAAAAAACACTATGTCACGAGAGGATCTAAAATAAATACTTTTCTTTGAACCACTTCCTCACATTATTGAAGGCGAAACCTAAAAATCAAGAAATAAAAATTCAATTAACTAGAAAATTAAGCAAAACAAGAGCACTTCAAGGCCTCTAGATATACCTGAGTGAAATGTTGACCACACTATTTGATATTTCAACATGAAGCTCCCTCAACATTTTGTTGTCTTCAGGTCTAATGTCAAGAAACCAATCTTTTTGCCATGGCATTGGAACATTTACTATTATCTGCCCATATCCTTTCTTAAGGAGCTTTTTATTTGCTTTTTATAACTTTTGAATCTGGGTTAAGATGATACTTTCCTTTGCAAATAATCCCTGCTTTTTCCTCTCCTCCTCACTATTTGCTTTAGTTCTAGTTTCATGATCATGAGTGACCTCAGGGTTGATCTCTTCAATGACAACTGTTGTTTTGGGTGCTTGAGCTGGAGGTATATTTAAAATATCCAAGAATGTTTTATCATGGTGATCAATAGGAACCAGAGATTTATCAAATTTATATCTTATTCTTGAAACAATAACATAATCCTTTGCCATTAGTGTTACCCTATGTGCATGAGCAGCACATAAATAGGCATCATTCATAAGATCAATAGCAAAGTCCTCTGCAACTTCTTGAAGGCATAGCAGTGCCTGATTTTGCCACCTCACATTGATAAAGGATGAGGTCTTCATCAAAGAATAGAGGTTGTTGAGATCTGCTTGACAACTCTCATAAATGGAAGTTCAGGGATCAACAATCCCACAGACGTTTGAGCTCTTCTAATTTCCCTCAAAGACTTTACATGGTATTTGACCCTTTTATTTGAAGGCTTGTCTGATACATTGCCTTCAACCTTCTGCGGATTTTGCTCCTGGACATTTTGCTCCTGAGCATTTTGTTCTTGGGCATTTTGGTCCTGACCCTCAGGGTACAACTTCCTTGCTGTCTTTTTGGTCCTAGCCATACGGTGCACAAAGTGAGAGTCTTTAGGCAAGGAAATAGGAAAGAAAGGAAACCTACTTTCAAAAATTTTGATCAAGGACTCTTTCAAATGTCAAAGAGACCATGGACCCAAGTGATAGGAGTCATCCAGAAATGCTCGGATGTCCCTGATCGCTTGCATCGGTCGTTCTTGAATTCATCATCAAATATCAATCAGTTCTAGTTCGAATATATGTTACAATGCAAATTAATCAAGTATCAGAAAGAAACAACATAATTTGCAAGCAATGATAAATTACTCTTTCCAGTGTCAGAGACACGACCGATCCAAGCAATAGGAGTCATCCAGAAATGCCCGGATATCCCTGATCGCTTGCATTGGTCGTCGTTGAATTCATCATCAAATATCAATCACTACTAGTTCAAATATATCTTACAATGCAAAATACTCAAGTGTCACTAAGAACAAACATGATTTGCAAGATATGATCAATGAATCTTTGCACTTGCAGAGACACGACCAATCCAAGCGATAAGAGTCGGCCGTGGTTTCCCGGATGGCCCTTATCGCTTGCATCAATCGTCCCTGAATTTAGACATAATACTCGAATCGCTTTTAAATATAGGTTACAATGCATAATACTCAAGCATACAAGGACTTGATGCCATTTTAGCACCACGACCGATCCAAGCAATTAGGGTTATCCAAAAATCTCGGATGTACCTGGATGGCTTCGATCGGTCGTATCCATATTACCTTTTGCAGAGAGCGCTCTCTATAGAAATTGTGAAGAAGCAGCTTGAAAACTTGGTGGCGATGGAACCTCAATGCTTGGAAAGTGCTGACAAAAAAAAAAAAAAGAAATGAACATGGAAGCTTAAATAGGTCCCAGAACTTAGTTGACCATTGGTGCCATGTGGCATGCCACGATTGGTCCACATCATATAGCCGTTGTGAATTCCAATGTCCTTTGCCATGTGGCATAATTTGATTGGTCCATGTCATCCACCCGTTGAAACAAGCATTGTACCTCTGCCACGTGGCACTCAGTGATTGGTCAACGTCATTCAAACGTTACTTCCTTCCTCCTTGCCTATAAATTGCAACTTCCTTCACAAATTCAAATTTGAACCTTCAGCGAATTCGTCTCAATTACATGCATTTTTTGTTTTCACCCCCGACACGACCGATACAAGCGATCTTCCCCGTTTGACCAACGTTGACTCACTGTAGTCGCTTCCATCGGTTGTGTTCTCCTCATAAACATACAAGCGAAGCTGGAGGTTAGATGGAGGGAATTAATGAGATCCTTACTGTCTCTCCATCAGAGAAACTTCTTGATTTCATGGTTCAAGAGGGTTTAACAGTAGATTATTTTCTTGATGCAATGATATTATTCAACCCCAAAATTGATTTTGAAAAACTCCTAAAGAAATCAAAAAATTTTCTTAAGGATGAGTGGGAGACTTTCTTGGGGTTGATCAATGGAAACATCCTTTCTATTTCTCAGAAAAACCTATGTCCATCCTCACATCTTTGGAAAGGATCCAATAGATAGGGAAAAGATCACAAGAAAATGCAAAAGGATTTCCCCTTTGCCAGGGAAGCTTGATTTATGCCCAAAGCATGAAAAGGACTGCTGCTTGCTCCCTTTAAACATTGCCTTCTTGATATAGCTTGATCACATCTCAGTTGAAAAGAAGGAAAATGTTCATGTTGAAGATGAGCCTTCCTTAGAGCTGACGCTTGAGGCAAGTTCAAAAATTATGAAAGGTGTCATGGAGATTGTTGAGGAGATCAATCTCCAAGCAGAAGAAGAGCAGGTCAAAGGTTTTTATGTGGCCACTTTTAAAGCAGAGACTGCAATAAGGGAGCCAACTGAAGAAGTTCAATTGTCTGAGAAGTCCCTACTTCTCCCAAATCTACCTTTTTACTTTATCTCCGAAAAAGATTTTATACCTCTTTTTTACATTCAAGAACTTTTCAATCTAAGGGAGGACTACTGCCTTGCAAATATAGCTGAGTCAGAAGAAGTTGCAAGGAGATTCATCAATAAGAAAGGAGAAAGAAAAGAAGAATTTTTGCGTCTTGATTTGGATTTGTCTAATAACACCGAGTCACAACAAAGGAGAACAAAGACATGTTCTCTATTCCTTTTTACCTAAAGACCATTATATCAAGAAATAAAGTGGGCATTTTACAATATCTAGAAAGCATCACTTGTTCTTGCTTGTAAATATTGTCACTAGAAGCTTGATCTCATATCCCAAGTAGTCAAGATAGATATAATAAAATTCTTGTTGCCATGAAAACTAGTTGTTCAGCATGATCAAGAATCCCACATCATGATCTTTGACAATAGATTAGAGTTGAAGGTACAAGTAAGAGTTCGGGAAGCTCCTTCATTACATCTATAACCTCAACAAGAACAGATTATAGCTGATTAAAAGTTACTCGAAAATTAGAGTACATGTGTTGCAAAAATCGAAACATTTTAACAAGCCAATTAAGATCATCCCCTTTGTATGGTTAAGATCCTCATGAATGCCTGGCCATATTCACAGAATATGAAATACATTTCACAAAAGCATTCCAAGAGAAGATAATAATCAACAAAATTATACTAAGAAACATTCACACATGAGCAGAGAAATGCTCAAGATAAATCAAGCTGAACACAAAGTGGAAGCAGAACTCGACATTATATTTCTATTAAAATGATTTTTTTACAATTCATGTGTTCTAGTACAAGAGTAATATAAATCTACAATAGAAGCTGATCATAGCTTTCCTCAGGCTCAAGGATATTGGGAATCCTCTGGATTATTAGAACACATGCTTGCCTCGCTTGCTCCAAGATTGGCTCTTCAAGGTCAGCCATGTCCCCCGATTTCATCTGCAAGTGGGGGAACAGGCTCCCTTGAAGTCGGTTGGAATCTCTCCGTGTCTGCAATGTGCTTCCTTCCAACCTCTTGGTCTTCATCTGGGCATTCATTCCGCCCATTGATTCTCATTCTAATGAAGCTCACTTGAGCATCATCCTTCTCCACAGCTATGCAGTGCCTGAACATCTTTAAGGAGCAAGCCAGAGTCGTTCCTGAAACACAAGAAAACCACTTAGAGGCTTCAATCAACCATGACTAATTAAAATTGTGAAAATTGAAATTACCTGTGCCCGAAAAAAGGTCTAGGACCCAGTCATCATCATTGGAGAATAGCTGAAGCAATCTCATTATGAGCTTTTGTGGCTTCTGATAGGGGTTAGCCAATGTCATGTCCCCAGCTACATGAAGAAGTTTCTTGGTAACGGCTGGGAACATGAGCACATTTGAGATCCCATTCTCATTGCAATGCTCCCTGACTCTCCTTTTGCTTACTTCATCATAATAGCCAACTCTAATGCATTCAGTGGAGCTCACAAACCTATGCAAAGGAGTGTGATTTACATTTGTCTTCACCCTACAAACAAGAACTATGAGTCACAGAGAGCATCATTAAAGCCATGGAGATAGAAAGAAGATTACTTACCACGTGAGGCACTCCACAGCATGACATCTTGCCTTCAGAGCAGTTGAAACAGAGAAAGAGTGGTCTCTACTATGGAAAATTACTAGCCTCCAAAGAGGAGACATAGTCAACTTTGCAAAATCAGTGACCATCTTCCGAATGTGAGGATGTTTGAAGCGTTCATCATCATTAACGGATCCCAACATCCTAAATCCATAGGGTATGTCTGCTATGAGAAGGAAGAAATGTTTTCTAGGCACAACAGAACAAATATTATTTACATCACTACAGAATACATTGTAATATACAGGCCTAAGGGGGTCTAGGGGATTGGAGAAACATTTTAGACTAGGTTCATCATCAAAATCCATCTCCTTGGCTTTCAGTCTAGATTTCTCATGCCTTGCTCTTTGAATGTGAGCCAGGAATGCAGGGGGGCAATTATCTAGTAGCTCTGCAGACTTACTTTTCTTTGGTTTCTGCAGAAAAAAGTGGAAAGACAATTAAATCTGCTCTTCAATACAGCAAACAGAACATAAGGAACCGATGCTTGGCATCGATTTCGTGTGGGGGTAGATGCCAGGCATCGACTTTCTACTGAAATTAGATGCTTGGCATCGACTTTGGGACACAAGTCGATGCCTGGCATCGACTTATGCCATGAGGTCGATGCCAGGCATCGAGTTATGCTGCAAGTTGATGCCAGGCATCGAGTTATGCTGCAAGTCGATGCCAGGCATCGAGTTATGCCCCCAAGTCGATGCCAGGCAATTGACTTTTGGCTGCAGCTCGATGCCAGGCATCGAATATAGCCGTAAGTCGATGCCAGGCATCGAATTCGTACTAAAAGCCTGGCATTAAATTGGTTAGGTGAATCAAGGCATCTAATCTAATGGTAAACCAGGCACAACCTCAGAAAGAGAACCTACCCAATCACGAAACAGGATGAAATATTCTGATAAAGCTTTGTAGGATGATGTGGTTGGATAGTCTGCTTGGACCTCTGTCCAAGAAAAGCAACCCAGCCTCTTCATCATCACCTCCTGAATCTTCATGTATACTTTAGGACTACAGTCAAAGAAATAAAAAAGAGACTACGTTAGACCAGAAACATGGGAGGAGGGAAAGAGGATCTGAGAATAACATACATACTTATTGAGCTCAGTCACCATCTCC
This sequence comes from Ceratopteris richardii, assembly GCA_020310875.1. Lineage (NCBI taxonomy): Eukaryota > Viridiplantae > Streptophyta > Polypodiopsida > Polypodiales > Pteridaceae > Ceratopteris > Ceratopteris richardii. The sequence continues at coordinate 145,848 of MU260759.1, forward strand.
TCCAGGCTTAACTCCTTGGAGATTACCCTTGACAAAGTTGATATAATCAATGTATCATCCTTGATTCCTTGAAGGGCCCTCCATGGTGTCAGCTTCATGTCCTCAGGAGCCTCTTCAATTGAGAAGGTCAACTTTCCTTCCCTTTCCCTTCAGATCAACCTGTGGGTCTGGCCTCGACTTTCGTTGCTTCTAGCCGTTGACCTCCTTGTTCTCCCACATTGTGAAAATTTTATCCTGTAGATCCCAGATCTCACCTCATCTGAATGCCAGTTGAAACCATGGATCATATTTCCTCAAAGCATCAGACTTTCTATTCTCATCCACTGCAATTCCAACCTCAATAAGGCATTGCTTTCGTAGATTGGGATGTATTCTTCCAGCTTCCTTCACAAGACAATCTTCATATTCATGGTGGAAGAAATCGAATTCTCTCTATGGAGGACATTTTTTGCCTGTAGTCATTGTCATTGTTGTGATCCCAAGCAAGAAGCTTGGCTTCCTCAGTAGTAAGACCAGCATATATTTTTACACTCTACATACCTAAGAAAAATGTGGTAGGGTGCTCCTTCACTAGCTGTCTACAGGCCTCTGCAGAGTGTGAACCTCCAATCACATAAAAAGTATAATCCTCAAACAAACCCTCATTGAACTCGTCTACAGAGCTGCACTCATTCGGATCTACCATGACAAGGAATGGCACAACAGTAGCATGAGGATTTATTTTCATTTTCTTCTTAAGATTCTGCACGTGTAAATTGTGTGGCTCCCTGATCTCAAGGGGCCTCCTCCCTGTGACTGGATCTATTGGTGGCCTATGGATGATATTGATTGGCAGGTGGAACAACTGCCCCTTCTTAACTACCTTTCTTCTAGCTATGTTGTCCCTCATCTTGTTCTGCTCACTACCAAGAACACCCGAGGCAAGCTCTCCACCAGGTGCAACAATTATATCCTCAGAGCTAGAGCTTGAGTCAGAAGACTCCTCTTCTAAAATTCTCTTCTTTTTCTTTTGGAACTTTTTCTGCACGCTCTGCTTACCCCTTGCCTTTACAGGGGTTGTCATCTTCTGTTGTGTTGGCAATGATGTTGCCCTGGATCCATGGCATCAAGTCCTTGATAAAATTGACTAAGTCCTGGCATATCTCAGCTAGCCCATCTGGAACACAGCACTCTGGGTACAAGAAATCCATCTTGCATATAACATTTCTTAAACCTTTCGATGTCTCTACCAAGAAAAGGAGGTTGTCAGAATCCTCATCTTCATAATCGATTTTGTACACAAGGCCATACTGAAAACCTTGTGTTGTCGTGATCTTTCCTCTCCCATATGCCCCTACGAACACAAGAAGGACTGCATTCTTTTCTTCAACATACTGAAGGCACCACTCCAGATTTGTCATGTCCCGCAGTAGACGATCTGTCCTTAAGACCTCAACGTCCCTCGACCTATCCTTCATAGTTGTATCATCCTGAGGAATTTTGATGCTACTTTGTGCAGCCAGAGGATATTCCTAGCGGGTTGCTGGCCTTCTGAGAGGATAAGGATGCGATAATTTTCTTTGGTTTGCTTGGTGACCAATGCCTTTGTCACGTTGCTGATCACCAGAGCCCATGGTCACTCTCAGCTTCTTGAAGGGCCTCTCACTCTTGGACTATGCATCCCTGAAGGCGCTTGGAAATATCAGCTCATACGTAAATGTGGTTTTCAAAGGCCCAAGTGGATGCTAGGCATCGACTTTTTGGTTCAAGTCGATGCTAGGCATCGACTTTAAGTGCAAGTCGATGCCAGGCATTGACTTTGTGTGCAAGTCGATGCACGGCATCTACTTGAGGGTGCAAGTCGATCCCACGCATCGACTTGGGGGTCCAACTCGATGCCAGACATCGACTTTTAGGTTTCAAGTCGATGTCGAGCATCGGCTTTTTTAAGTGCAAGTCGATGCTAGGCATGACTTTTAGGTTCAAGTCAATGCCGGGCATTGACTTGCACACAAAGTCGATGCCTAGCATGGACTAGCACTTAAAAGTCGATGCCTGGCATCGACTTGAACCTAAAAGTCGATGCCTAGCATCGACTTGAACCCAAAGTCGATGCCAGGCATCGACTTTGCACCCTAAAGTCGATGCCTGGCATCGACTTTCAGGGCAACTTTGATGCCAAGCAAGTCAATGCCTCGCATCGACTTGCAGCCTCAAGTCGATGCATGGCATCGACTTGCACACAAAGTCGATGTCTGGCATCGACTCTTACGTGTAAGTCGATGCCAGGCATCGACTTGCACCCAAAAGTGGATGCCTGGCATCGACTTGAGGCCTCAAGTCGATGCCTGGCATCGACTTGCAGCCTCAAGTCGATGCCTGGCATCGACTTACACCTAAAAGTCCGATGCTAGGCATCGAGCTGTACCCTCATTTGATCTATATTTTTAGAGCTAAGAAAAACAAAAACCTAGAAAGCAGACTCCTTACACAAACATACAAAGGGAATCTTTAGGAATCTTTTTTTTATGGTATGATTTTGTCTTACCTCTTGGTACTCTTGCCAACATTCTTCTTCTCCATCGGAGTTGCCTTGCTGGTAGGCTGAGCTCTGTGCTCCATGGCCGTCTGTGCTCTGTTGCCTCTCTTGCTCGTGGATTTTGAAAATGAGAATGATCTCGTCCTCTGCTATTTATAGGCAATTGGGTAACTTGAACCAGAGACAACTGGATCTAACTGAATGAGTCCAGTTGCTAACTATATCTGTCAACTTATCTAACCAGGGAATACAACCCACACAAATGGGCTGTTTCAGAGCCACTTTAATGAAATATTCATAGAACCTTGCAACTATTTATATACATTTGCATGGAAATTACACTTCAATGGCGAGAGTATGGTATGTACATGAGGATGTCTAATCTCATGTAGAGATTTGTTCCTAGAATCTCTTGCTTGGGAGAAAATCAAGTCTAAGGTGTGTTGAATATGGGAGATTAATGACATCTTTATAGTGTTATCCTCCTCACTTTAGTTCATATTCACATTTTATCTTGTAACACATTGTTGAAATGGAAAATCAATGTATGAATAAACATTCAAGTAAAGAAACCTTGCAACTATTTATATACATTTGCATGGAAATTACACTCAATGGCAAGGAGTATTGTATCTACATGAGGCTGTATAATCTCATGTAGAGGATTTGCTTCTTAGAATCTCTATGCTTGGGAGAAAATCAAGTCTAAGTTGTGTGAATATGGGAGATTAATGACATCTTTATAGTGTTATCCTCCTCACTTTAGTTCATTGTCACACTTTATCTTGTAATACATTGTTGAAATGGAATATCAATGTATGAATTCTATCATAAACATTCCGTGTACCTCTTTTACACATAATTCTTTTTAATATACTTTATTCCGTGTACCTCTTTGAGATCTAGCCAAGACCACAATAAAACCTAATCCTGAAATCTTATTTACCAAAGGTAAACATTTCTTTTGTATAGTCTTCAATGGCACTACTCCAAACAATTTTAATATATAATCTAGTTGGAACTCAACTTGGATATATTTGATTCACTCACAATGCTAAGTCTCAATGACTCATATCTAGTAGAAATCAACTGTGTTTCTCATTTCAAAAGTGAATCAAATCTTTGGTTCCCTTATTAGTGTATATTTGAGTAATTAAGTGTTTTGATGTAATTTGATGTTTAATGTTATTTAATGTAACTTTAATAAACTTTGATTCATATCTTCTTGATGTGACATTGATGTGACATCTTCACTTGATCTCGGATTTCTACTTATTTAAAAAGGTCATTCATCTTCAGTCCTCTGTGACTCAGTGAAGATGAGCTCAATCTTTTCAGTGGATGCTTGGGCATCAGCTTCCTCAGCTCATATTGATACAGTTTCGGATTCATGTTCTCAGTTGACCTTTCCACGAAGTGATGATCCCTATGATTTAAGAACGTTGTTGATGATTCCATGTTTCTGTTGAGTCATTTAAGTTATCCAATTCACAGTGCAATGCTACTCAACCAAATGCACCTCTTGATCTCCCATTTGATCCAACCATTGATCTCCCTTCTGACTCAAGTGCATGTGGAGCAACGGAAAAAAGCAAGCTCAATCTACGATTTAAAAGAAGGCCTCGTGAAGTAAGTCAAAAAAGATTTAAATTTCTTACTTCAGATAGACAGATTGCATTGGATATTGTGAAGCATTGTTGTGGTTTGAAATGTTTGTACAATTTAGGAATGAAGAAACTAAAGCACCTAAGAGAAAAATTCCTCCATTTAGATAGTGAAAGGCAGGATATATACCTTGTTTCTCGCATGCAAATGATTGAGGATAACATGTCAGTAACGTGTGTTGGTTTTGAATATTTCTTTAGTCAAGGGATGCGATGCTGTAGGGCTGCATTTAAAATTGCAATGGGTGTGGGAAATTTTGGAATACATAGGTTCAACAAGGGCTTTTGAATGGGGATCTCATTTTGGATACGTTCCATGTTGGGACCAAAGGATCTGTTGGACGTCATGCAATGGATTGGATGATGAACTATTTTAGCTTGCATTGTGAGGTTATGCCTACAACTGGAAGGTTGCACTTGTCAGATAACTTTACTCGTCGAGAGGTATTTCAAATATATAGAGAAGACATGGAAAATAGAAATGAGAAGTATGTGTTGTATCGTCACTTTACTCGATTATGGAAGGAAGAGTTTAACAATGAATGCGTGAATGTTCAGTTTGCGCCACTTTGAAAAATGGAAAAAGGGGCTACAAACACACAGGAAAAGAATAATTTTAAAAACCTTCTTAACAACCATCGTGAGAGTCAAGCTTTAGAGAGAAAGAAAGCAATTCATCATCGAAGTAAAGCACTCAAAAATCCGGAGCGTTATATGTGTTTGTTGATCGATGGTATGGATAAAAAAAAAAACTTGTTTGCCACATTTTTATTGCATCCCTAAGGACATTGGAGATGAAGTCCTTGTGCAAATGCATTTGGTTGGTGCTTTGGTATACAATGGAACTGTAATGTCCAAGGTTTTCTTCACATATCCGAATGTGCATAATGATCCAAACCTTACAGTTACTGTCATTCATCGTGTTTTGCAACCATGGAAGGGTCTTTTGCCACCAACTCTATATTTGCAACTAGATAATACTGCAAGAGAGAATAAAAATTCTACAGTCTTTGGATATTTAAGCATGCTTGTTGAAAAACAGGTATTTCAGAAGGTTAAGGTAAATTTCCTTCTGGTTGGCCACACTCATGATCACATTTATCAAATGTTCAGTACTTTCTCTAAGAAGTTGGCACGTAACAATGCTTTTACTCTTCCAATTTTATCTCAGCTGATTTCAGAAGCATATACTCCAAAACCAGAAGTTCAACACCTCACACAGATTTATGACTTTAAGCACTTTTGCTCAATGGGCCTTGATAACAGTGCTAAGGTTTTGGCTCCATTGCACAATATTAGTTTCAACCATGTATTCTTGATGAGGAGGGTTGATGAAATAACCCTTTTATTTGCAAAGCAGTATTCATCTTCTCTTGGGTGGGAGCCTAAAGAGGGATGCAGATTCTTATTGCAGGTGCCTAATTTGTCTACTGTAACAGTGTATGGTGCAGAACAATCACCATATGAAGATAAAAACAATACAGAAAGATGTGGAAATGTGGTTGATCAAAGTAAAAGCTGGATGCATGCACTCATTGAAAAGAAGAGACATATTGAGCGTGCAAAAAAGTATGCTGGAGATCAAGATGTATCTTGGTGGGAGGACTTTTTCAATCATCAAGAAGAGATTATACAGTATACAATTGCAGGTCACTAGCCAGTTGATGTTCCATTCACATGGGATTTTTGTACACAAAGATCCGTGAATGTGGCCCAAGCATGTAATGCACATGCACCTCAAAGTTTTATACATCCACCAGAAAGAAATATTTATGTAGGCCCAAGGATGACAAAACAGGCAGAAGCAAGATGGCAAGGAAATTTAATAGAGATAAATGTTGGAACACTTATTGCAGTTCTTGCTGATGGTGATGAGGCTACCAGACCATTTTGGATTGCAAAGGTTTTAGAGATAACTAAAGATATTGATCAGAGAAGAATAAAGGCTTTGATGGTGCATTGGTATTACACTAAAACTAGTAATGCATTCACAGGTAAATATAACTTAGAAATGGTGTGTGATACTAAACGAACAGGTTCAAAAAAGAAAAAGATATTCGAAGCACATCCACTCTTAAAATGGATGATGTAGATATTCTTGTTTATGATTTTTCCTTGACAAAAAGAGGTCACTTGAGGAAAGCAACCATCAACATTTGGTATGTATGTGGATGAAGATAGAGCTCTTGTGGAAATAGAAGAAGAAGAAGAGAGCTCTCAACAATATGAGACTGAATCAAGTGCATCAGATGATGAGGGTGTAGACATAGATCGACAAAGTTGTGAGTTGCATTGAAGCTCTCAGACATTTTTAGTGCTTATGTAAATGCCTCGAAGTAGTGTGGTTAATGAAACCATGTTTTGTAGCAATTTTGAATAACAATCAGATATCCACCCATTAAAAATATGTCTAAAATGTTATTTTTGTATAAGAACTATTTAGTTCTACATTCTTTATATAGATTTTAGACATGTCAATGTCTTATCATATAGATTTTGGACATGTCAATGTCTTATCATATACATTTTGGGACATGTCAATGCCTTATATAGTGAAATTTTGACTACATTTTGAGCTCTTTTTTTATGAGAAAATGACAAAAAGTGTCAAAAATCACATGTTTTCACCTCGTTTTTGTAATATATGTATATTGGTATAAAGGAATCTCAAACATAAGCTGCCATTTGCTTGATATTTGACGAGAGTGTTCTCTTTTTACGACATAGTTCTCGTTTGTTACGACTCGCTGTTTAATGATAAATTCAAAGATTCATCAGAAGCCCTTTCAAGATGCTTTGAGAAATCTATCTCAGAGAATCCAAGACTTGCTGATGAAGATTTTGATGAGCATCAGAAGCAACTTGGAATAGACTCGTTTGGGCGCGGCTATTCATTCTTGGATGTTGCTAAGGACAAAGGAACAATTTGTATTGACTCAAAAGAGCTCATCGAGGAGGAAGATGAGGTCAAGGTATGTTGTTTAATGTATTCTTCATTTAGACAGAGAAATTGACCACGATTGATGCAAGCGATAAGGCCCATCGAATATTTTCCGTTGGGCCTCATCGCTTGCATTGGTTGTGTTTAGGAAAGGATATGAGATGGAACTTATCGCTTGCTTTCTCAGGAATTTTAGGCTAAGGATATGAGATCGGACGGATGCAAAATCTCTAGCATCAAGGTATAGAGTAAAATATATTCTCATGATTCTTAGGGAAAGGAGATGAGTTGCGGGCAATGGGTTTTCTCCAAGGTCTCCATTTAGACTGGGAGAAGTCGATCATGACCGATGCAAGCGATGAGGCCCATCGGATATTTTTTGATGGGCCTTATTGCTTGCATCGGTCGTGTTTGGACTTGAGGAAGATGACGTCAATGTATACAGTTGAAAATATTCTCAAGAATTTTAGGCTAAGGATATGAGATGGGACCGATGCAAAACCTCTAGCTTCTATCGGATTTGTCCAAGATCTCTATTAGAAGTGTCAGAAATGGATCACGACCGATGCAAGCGATAAGGCCGATCGGATATTTTCCGTTGGGCATTATCGCTTGCATCAGTTGTGTCTAGGAGTTGCATGTTGACTATAGATGTCTTGCTTGTAAGAATTCCACTCATTCAACCGTGTCTCTTGCTTTATGTCTAATTGTTTCAAGTTAGTATTCATGACTCCAAAAGTTTGCTTGCACTTCATTTGACCTTGCTTTTCAATAGTTAACTTTATTGGATGAAGACAATTACCTTGGCAGGGGCAAGGGAACAAGAAAAGCCATAGAAGAGAAAGGAAAAGCAAAGGTGGATATTCATTCTATTATCCACTATCTTCCAAACTTGAACCCGACACTTTTTGTGTTATTCACAAGCACTATAGTGAGGAGCCAGACTTTGCATTGTTCAGCTTGAGGACTCTATCAAAATACATGGGTTTTACTCCAATTCCCTTTAATGCTTTCAGAGTTTTGCTGCTTGAAAGAGCAGCTGCATTCAGAATTTTCGGATATGCCCCAGGACTCAATGCTTCAAGGGCAGGATACTTTCTTTGTTACTCAAGTTATGCAATGGTTGCAGGGGTGTCAGATTTAAAAAGCATTGCTGGATACAAGAGAAAAGAGTTCCTCAGATATAGAGGTGATTTGCCAAAGCCAAGCTCTTTAAAGAGGTTCAAGGAATGAATTCATTTTTTCAAATTGTATATCTCAACAAATATACATATACAGAAATTGCCCAATGTGATATAAGACATTGCAAATTTTTTTGGTGTAACTGATCCATGGCCTAATATTAATTGTTATTGATCCATGAAGAGTTCTCTAGTCAAAGTCATCTGATGCTAATAGACATATTTCTTTTCAAAGCTTAATACATCATGAAATGTACATACATGAAATAAAAGAAATAAAAGACATTGCATATATTAAAGCTCTGTTTGAAATGTAGTCATTTTCATTTTGTGATATTGATACATGATGATTTTGGTTGGTGATAGTCACATCCTTCTAATTATATTGGGCATGTGGTCCTTTGTAATTGTCTTCTAAAGAACCAATCAAAAAGCCTTTTGTAATTGTCTTCTAAAGAACCAATCAAAAAGCTCTCTGAAGGCATTGCCCTTTGTTACTCCTCCTTCTTTTCCTTGTACACCTAAAGAAGCTTGTCCTTGCTTGATAATGAGATTTTTCCATGCCTTGGGTGTTCCACATGGCAAGTGGTTCTTTTTCTGCAAAGAACGCACCATGCACAAGAAGAATATGCTAAAAGAGCAGAAGAATCTCATTACATCTTTATTTCAATTAAAAATAAATAAATTGAACAAAATATCTTTGGAACTCACCAAGTAGTATGTTATGTCTTTGGCACCCCATACGTCTATGATGGTTTCTACAAGCTCTGTGGTCACCTTTCTCAAATCTGTCACATAACTTTTTGATGTTACCTACTGCCTCATGACCTTAAAAAGATTATCTAGTTTGACCCACACCTCCATTCTCTTTTTTGCTATTTCTCGTTTGCTTTTTACATTAGTCGTGACCTCACAAGTTTTTCCAACAATTCCACATGGCATTTAGTTGTTTGTCATCATGGTTGCTGAAGAATCTCCTTGCTTTTGCACCTCCCTTTGAGACATCCTGTAGTACATCACCTGTATTTTGTGAAAGCTTTGGATCTTTTCTTAGGTGAACATCACCACCATGAAATCCCATTTCTAAAAGAAGACATTCACATTTTTTTATGCACTGATCTGCAAGAGTTGTAGGCTTGATAGAATTTGCATAATCCAAGTGAAGACGGACCAATTTATCAATGATTCTTAACTCTGCATGTAGTGTACATATGTGTACATTTGTCAATGCTATTGGAAGTATGGGATCCCAAATCATTGAAGAAGATGAGTAGTTATGAAGAATGACATTTTGTGTGGAAGGAGCCTCTTCAGCCTCAGCTTTAGAAATCCATCCATTTGTGCATGGGCTTTGCATGCACTACAAGGAAGGGTACTTAGAATTTGCTCGCCCACTTATACCAAACATGCATTTGAGCGTCTTTAGGTATCCACTCAAATGCCATTCAACTTGAAAGTTCCCGTAGTCTTTGACATTCAACAATTCTCTTGCATGATGCTTTTGGATAACATTTGGAATGTTTGTCTGTGAGAATAACCATTTAAGTGTTTTATGGCTCTCAGATGGAACTTGAGCATAGCCAACCCACCATAACTCCATTTCTGATTGTACTTTGAGAGATGGAGTATCCAATTTCCCAAGCTTTGTTCATCAGTGCAATACTTATTCTCTCCATCTTTTGATGTTTTTTAAGCTCAGCTTCATTAAGTTTGATTACAAATTTCAATAGACCAAAACATTCATGTTCTTTTATATTATAGAACTGAACCATGTATGTTTGAAGTTTTATAATATCTATCCATATGTTGTTAAATGCATTGTAAGTGAAATGTAACTTTTGTTTTCCTACTTCGTAAGGAATGTTACCATGAATATGTTTATATTCACCAAATACTGATGTGATCTTCTTATTCAAGCAGAGCCGAAACTTTCCTACATGATGGGGTCTAGGCAATCCAAAACTTCTAACTTTGTTAAATTTTAAAAATTCACACCAAACTTTTGAAATTGCTCTATAACATTTCCTTATCACTCCGACACTATCACAAATCTTCTAAATTTGAGATGGTTCTAGTAACAGATTCATTTCTATCATGAGTTTTTGAAAAACAAAGCATTTCAAGCATGTATTTTCATTCAGTTTCAATAGTCTTCAAACATCATTTTGACTCAAAATTTCATTACAGAAATGTATGCGGTCAAAACTGCTCGACATATTGAAACCTAGCACATTTGTCACATGATCTCTAATAATTTTCATTCCTTTTTTTTTCTGGCCAGATTTTTTAGTTAAATCTAAAAAAGGTTTTATTCGTTTTGACTGCATTCTCAAACCTATAGGAGATTCTTTCATTTTATTAAAAGACTCTAACTGAGAAGATAAAGTGGATAATTTGTTTTCTAGCTCCCTCATATGTAAATCCTTCTGATGTAGTGTGTTTTGTAGATAGTGTATGTATGGTACATAATTCCTTGAAATCTGAGAGCCTTGAACAATAGCCTCGTAAACCATGCTCACCATCTCCTACAAATCTAATCAGATCATGAAGGTTATGAAAAGGGGGATACCTTCCAGTTTGTGGATCAATTGGATAAAGAGATCCATCTGCCCATATGTCGATTTGTTTCTTGCCTTCCTTTTGCAATCCATCCACTTTAGGAGGATTAAGAGCCCTTCGGAATACTTTTCTTGTCGTCGCATACTCCTGACTAACTTCAATGTTGATATGGAACTTTTCACAACGATTTCGATTGTTTGAAAGCCCAACGAGAGTATTTGGGTTAAGGTTTTCCATGGTCTGCTATGAAAAGTGATCGGCAAGTGTCTAAATGACGTGAAAGAGAGAAACACGCCTACTTTGAGAACTAGAGTAAAAAAGTGCAAAATGTCATCAACACACATTATATAGGTCCGTGAACAAGAGGAAAATTCGAATTTTGATCAGCGCCCGATGAGCACAAACTTTGAGGCGTAAGATATCACACAAATTTTTCATGATTATCATATGAGTTTCGCTCTCTTCAGAATTTGCATAAGATACGTTTTAAATGAACCTACACGAAATTTCTTAAAGGATTTGACAACTTTAATCCAGATTA
>MU260760.1:5000-17500 GCA_020310875.1 Ceratopteris richardii
TCCTATGGTGTTGTAGCCCCCTTTGCCATGTTTTTCAAAGTGGCGCAAACTGAACATTCACCCATTCTAACCTTATGAGGAATAGACACATTGTTAAACTCTTCCTTCCATAATCGAGTAAAGTGACGATACAACACATACTTCAGATTTCTATTTTCCATGTCTTCTCTATATATTTGAAATACCTCTCGATGAGTAAAGTTATCTGACAAGTGCAACCTTCCAGTTGTAGGCATAACCTCACAATGCAAGCTAAAATAGTTCATCATCCAGTTCATTGCATGACGTCCAAAAGATCCTTTGGTCCCAACATGGAATGTATCCAAAATGAGATCCCCATTCATAAGCCCCTGTTGAACCCTATGTATTCTAAAATTTCCCACACCCATTGCAATTTAAATGCAGCCCTACAACATCGCATCACTTGACTAAAGAAATATTCAAAAGCAACATGTGTTACTGACATGTTATCCTCAATCATTTGCATGCGAGAAACAAGGTATATATCCTGCCTTTCACTATCTAAATGGAGGAATTTCTCTCTTAGGTGCTTTAGTTTCTTCATTCCTAAATTGTACAAACATTTCAAACCACAACAATGCTTCACAATATCCAATGCAATCTGTCTATCTGAAGTAAGAAATTTAAATCGTTTTTGACTTACTTAATGAGGCCTTCTTTTAAAACGTAGATTGAGCTTGCTTTGCTTTTCCGTTGCTCCACATGCACTTGAGTGAGAAGGGAGATCAATGTTTGGATCAGATGGGAGATCAAGAGGTGCATTTGGTTGAGCAACATTGCACTGTGAATTGGATAACTTAAATGACTCAACAGAAAACATAGAATCATCAGCACGTTCTAAACCATAGGGATCATCACTTATGTGGAAAGGGTCAACTAAGAACAATGAATCCGAAACTCTATCAATATGAGCAGAGGAAGCTGATGCCCAAGCATCCACTGAAAAGATTGAGCTCATCTTCACTCAGCTCAAAGAAGACTGAAGATGAATGACCTTTTTAAATAAGTAGAAATCCAAGATCAAGTGAAGATGTCACATCAAATGTCACATCAAGTAGATATGAAATCAAAAGTTCATTAAAGTACATCAAAGTGCATTAAACATCAAATTATATTAAACCCTAAAATTAAAGTACTTAATTACTCAGATATACACTAATAAGGGAACCAAAGATTTGATTCACTTTTGAAAGATGAGATACATAGTTGATTTCTAACTAGATATGAGTCATTGAGTCTTAGCATTATGAGTGAATCAAAATATATCCAAGTTGAGTTCCAACTAGATTAGATATTAAAATTGTTTGGAGTAGTGCCATTGAAGACTTTACAAGAAGAAATTTTACCTTTGGTTAAGATTTCAAGGATTAGGTTTTATTGTGGTCTTGGATAGATCTCAAAGAGGTATATGAAAGTATATTCAGAAAGAATTATGTAAAAAAGAGGTACACGGAAAAGTATATGTAAGAATTATGTGTAAAAGCTATGATTTTCAAATGATTTTTTAATCTATGAAAGATTTTCAAATGAATTTTGAATCTATGATTTTCCTGAACGTTGGATGCTATGAATAACTTCATTTGATTTTCTCTTTTCTGCAAAGACAATGAGTGATATTTGTTAATCAAGACGTTTGAACATTTGAACCCCAAAGTTCTTTGTTGAACGTTTATTCATACATTGATTTTCCTTTTCAACAATGTGTTACAAGATAAATGTGAATATGAACTGAAGTGAGAAGGATAACACTATAAAGATGTCATTAATCTCCCATATTCAACACAACTTAGACTTGATTTTTTCCCAAGCAAGAGATTCTAAGAAACAACTTATACATGAGATTAGACTTCCTCATGTACATACCATACTCTTGCCATTGAAGTGTAAATTACATGCAAATGTATATAAATAGTTGCAAGGTTCTATAAATATTTCACTAAAGTCGAGGTGGAACAACCTATTTGTGTGAGTGGTATTTCCTGGTTAGATAAGTTGACAGATATAGTTAGCAAGTGGATTCATTCAGTTAGATCCAATTAGTCTCTGGTTCAAGTTACCCAATTGCCTATAAATAGCAGAGGAGGAGATCATTCTCATTTTCAAAATCCACGAGCAAGAGAGAGCAACAGAGCACAGACAGCCATGGACCACAGAGCTCAGCAAACCAGCAAGGCAACTCTCATGGAGAAGAAGAATGTTGGCAAGAGTACCAAGAGGTAGACAAAATCATACCACAAAAAAAGATTCCTAAAAGATTCCTTTTGTATGTTTGAGTAAATAGTATGGTTTCTAGGTTTCTATTTTTCTTAGCTCATAAAAAATAGATCCAATGAGGGTACAACTCGATGCCAGGCATCGACTTAATAGTGTAAGTCGATGCTAAGCATCGGCTTTAGGTGCAAGTCGATGCCACACATCGACTTTGGGGTCCAACTCGATGCCTGGTATCGACTTGCAGTCTCAAGTTGATGCCGCGCATCGACTTTGGGGTCCCACTCGGTGCCTGGCATCAACTTGCACCCTCAAGTCGATGCCAGGCATCGACTTTCACTGAAATTCGATGCCTCGCATCGAATTGCATCTGCAAGTCGATGCCTCGCATCGACCTGGAAGGTCGATACCTGACATCCAATGTGGCCTGAAAGTCTATGCCATGCATTGACTTTAGGGTGCAAAGTCGATGCCATGCATCGACTCTTAGGTGCAAGTCGATGCCAGGCATTGACTTGAGGGTGCAAGTCGATGCCAGGCATCGACTTGAGAGGCACCTAAAATTCGATGCTTGGCATTGACTTGGACCCTCGAAAAACACATTAACGTATGAGCTCATATTTCCAAGCCCTTTCAAGGATGCTGAGTCCAAAAATGAGAGGCCCTTCAAGAAGCTAAAAGTGTCAATGAGCTCTCTGGATCAGTAAAGTGACAGAGGCATTGGTCACCAAGCAAAACCAAAGAAAAACATTGCATCCTTATCCTCTGAGAAGGCCAGCAATCCGGTTGGAATGTTCTCTGGTGGACAGAGTAGCATCAAAATTCCTGAGGATGATGCAACTAGGAAGGAAAGGTCGAGGGACGAAGAGTTCTTAAGGACAGATCATCCACTCCGGGAAATGACAAACCTAGAGTGGTGCCTTCAGTATGTGGAAGAAAAGAATGCAGTCCTACTTGTGTTTGCAGGGGGGTTTGGGAGAGGAAAGATCACGACAACACAGGGTTTTCAGTATGGCCTTGTGTTCAAACTGGATTATGAAGATGAGGATTCTGATAACCTCCTTGTCCTGGTACAGACATCGAAAGGTTTAAGAAATGTTATATGCAAGATGGATTTCTTGTGCGCAGAGTGCTGTTGGAAAACAATATCCTATTGGTCCAATATTCTCCACTAAGTAAAGAATGTATAGTTGTGATACTACTCCCTCCTACAGCAAATATCGACGGGCGCTGTGGATAAGGGAAACTCCTTCTATAGAACCCACCCGGGTTCAAATCCCGCGACGGCCACCAGTAGCACGATCTTAGCTAAGCTCTTTTGGTGCTTTTAATCTATTAAAAGCTCACGCGAACGCGAAGAATAAAGGCGACGGACGGCGTTTCGAATTGATGCTTTATTCGTAGCTTTTTATTCATAAGCGATCGATATTCAATCGTGTGCTTTATGCGAACGTAGCTTTATTGATAAGCTTTTCATGGACAAAGAATACTATATAAACAAGTGCTTGGCTCACTTGTATTCATCCTTCACCTAGGATCAACACAAGCTTTTTAGAGCTTGGACCTCAGTAGAGGTGGTGTTTCTTCTAGCACATGGGGCAGCCATGGTGCTAACTTGAAGCATGTTGAGGAGCAGCTATGGAGTTCTTCTTGGTGATTCTTCTTGGGGAAGATGAAGGGTGTGCTCACACTCTAGCTCATGGAGAGGAGGTCATCTCTTGTTCATGACAAGAAGACTTGATTATTAGCAGCTTGATGGTGAGGATCGCCCATCTACATGATGTATTTGAAGATCATCTTCTACAAGAAGATGTTAGGTTGAAGATTATCTTCTACAAGAAGATGTCTGGCTACTTCAAAGACATTGGATGGGACCATCTACATGATTTTAAAGATTATCTTCTACAAGAAGATATTAGGTTGAAGATTGTCTTCTACAAGAAGATGTCGGGCTACTTCAAAGACATTAGATGGTGATTAACATAAGATTCACATCTTATGTTAAGTATTCAGGTACATATTCTCTTTATGCACACAGGTACTACTTGAAGTTTATGGAGGCTATGGCGTTCATATCAGAAGAAGTCCTATTCGGCATAGGTACAAGAGAATCAGTACTTATATGCTTTATGCATATTTTTATGAGGTGTTTGAGAAGGTGTGTTCACATGAGTTTGAGGATTTCCGGCAACAATCTTGTTAGCATTCTATGCTACTTTATAAGTATGTGATCTTTTCACACACGTATCTGACTTAGGGTCTTCCATAGCCTAAGTTTAGATGTAGGTTTGTTGACCATCAGTTTCACACTGATCCTTCCTCATTCAGTCACTCATATTCACTCTTCTATAACCTATTAGGTCACACATCTCATGTATATTCAGATTACTGCCCATACATCTGAATATGTTTGTTACATTGTACATTCACTCATTCATCTATTTCTCATCACATAGAGTGGTTGAGAGTTTAGCTCCCACATTGTACATTGAACATTGGTATATATGATACTATGAGTAAGCGCTGGCTTACGTAACACCTTACACATGATGTCTATTCTTTCTCTATCTTTATCTCATCATTTTTATGATTAAGTTGTGGTATGTTCATGTTTTGTCAATATGGAAGATTGCTAGAATTAATGTTGTATATATACTGGACCTATGGAACCATGGACCTGTGACATGAGCCTAAGGGCCTACCTCACTTCCAATAATTGGTATCAGAGCACTAAGCTTTTGGTTACAGAACTTTAGATCTTTGGCATCAATGCATTAAGGCTCATTCATAATCCTAAGTTCCCAGACTTCCAGTTTTACAACATATGATTTGAAAGCATCTTCTAATATTTGACATTAGACATACACACTTAATCTAGATGAGTAGAGATTTGAGAATTAGACAGTTCAGTTACATGTGTATTCATCAGTGTGGAGTATGAAATTGATGATCTGTTAGCAGCCGAATATTTTTGAAGAGTATGCAAATACTTTACAAAAGTATTGTTTGAAGACCCAGACTTGATGAAGAGAAGACTACTTCAAATTCAAGGAAGAACAATGGTTTAGAGAAGATGAAGAAATCAGATCAACATCAAATCACAGGTATCAGTTTCTACTATCAGATTATCATTTGCAGGTCATATCTTAGAAGAGCAGTTATGAAGAGATTTGAAGAAATTCAAGGAGTGCTTTTATACGCTTTCATCATTTGAAAGTTAAAGGCTACATCAAAACAGGTATCTAGAGGTTTTTTTAGAGAGTTTTGAGAGATCTCTTTCATGGCAAGAAAGTTCATCTAAGAAGACAAGCGAAGAGATGAGATGAGTTTTGTTTTCAGCCAATTTTCTGTTGTAAGTTGGTTGGATATCAAGGTACAAATGTATCTAGAGAAGGTAACTCTAGAAGGGCAATTCATCATTCAGACAACGATTGGTGAATTTAGTCGTTTCAGACATTTGAAGCAGAATTTTGATTCAGAGATATGAGGAGATGGTAAAACATGTTTCTATATTCAACTTCCATTTTGTATACCATGTTTGTAGTTATCTCTTACTCTTAGCATTAGAGGAAGAGAAAAGTTCATTTGAAGAAGTCAAGAGTGTTTTAGTTGAAGCTTTTTAAGCAGGCAGCTTATATGTTCCCTCAAAGAATTCCTGGAGTGTCAATACAGAGCTACTTGGTATATGACAAGTTGCAGAGAAGTATATTTCTTCTTTATCTAACTCTTGAGGTAAAAGAGCTTTTTAGCAGATGTTGAAGACTTGGGTTGAGGTTTTATGTTTGGAAAAGGTTACCTCATACTCAGTATTTTCAGAAACTTCAGAAAATTCAAATTTGCTGATGTACAGGTCATTTGAAGAGTCTACTTTTTATGATTGTCGAGTTTTTTGGATACATGCTTGTATTCAAAAATGTGTTCCATTAGATCCTATCACTTGATTGAGAAGTGGAGTTAGCCAAAAGAAAATCAAGCAGGTACTATCACATTTCACCCGGGTAAAATATGAAAGTTATGAAGTATCAAACTTGTAGCTTTTGGAGTTCTCAAGGTGAGAAGTTTGTCCACTTATGTTTCAAGTAAGGAGTTACAGATTCCTTGAAGGATTTTTTTGAAGAAAAGTTTTACAACTTTGTAAGAAGCATGGACACTTGGAGACATTCAGAAAGTAAATCAAACATTCAGTCATGAAGGTTTGATGACAGCAGATTCTACACAGGAAAGATCATTGATCTTGTATGATCTTGAGCATTTATGAGTCGGTTGTCTATCCTTTTTTTATGAAGATTCTTAACATTGGAAGAAGTCAGTCAAAGATTCAGATTCTATCAAATTTGTGTTGCAGAGAGATAGAAGATACTTGTTATGTTATAGAAGGTTATGAATCCTATAAAGCTTTCAGCAAGGTTTTGTTATGTTAGGATCAGCTAACCTTATTCTAGATTTTGGAAAGCTGAGGAATGACATGGAAAGCTATTGGCATCTGATCAATGCTAATAAAAAGGGTTCAGAGATTTTGTTTCAGATACAGGTATTGATAACTGAACATCAGATTTATGAAGGAAGACGTTCCACATTTCACAAAGTCTGATATATTTGAAGAATACTGGATACTAGTGTTAAGTCATCCAGGGGGGTGATGAAACATGAAGACTTATTTTCAAGCCATATGTAAAAGAATGCAGAGTCATACCTACAGGTATTCCTATTTCAGGTATTCCTATATTTCCTTTGTCAGGTTCTCTTTATGTTCCAGCTTTGTAAGAAGAAGGAAGAAGAAGAATATTTGGAGAAAGTTCCTGTTAGGATGTTCCTGTTCAGGAGAAGGTTCCAGAGTTCTATTTGAAGAGAAGCTTGATATTTCATAAAGGTATATTTCAGATGTGCGCACATATATGTTTATACCAAGTTCTGAAGGAAAGAGGTATGAAGGATTTAAAGGATGAAGACACAATGACATCATAGATTTTTGACTCATATTGAGTTGAGTACAGTCAGAGATGAACCAGCAGTGTTCATAATACACTAAGTTGTGAGTTGACAGTCACAGGTTCCAGGATTCAGTTCTTGATTTTCTTTAGTGTATTTACATGACACAGCAGAAGTACGTTGAGAAACCTTTTTGGAAGGTAAATGCAAATATGAGGATCCTAGTATATGTTTTCAAGTTTTTGAAGACAGGATATAGCAGGTTCGGAAACAGTTCATGCTACATTTGTTGTCAAGCAGTAATTGCTTGATGAGTACACTATTGGATATCTAGTTTGCATATTTTCTCAAGTATTATGGTTCATATTCAGCAAGTTCAAGTTTTTTGAAGGAAAGTCAAATTCAGTTTTGAAGAAGACTTTTGAAGAACAAGTTCTGAAGTGTTCGAAGTACAAGCTTGAAGCTTGTGATAGTTTGCAGCTTGTGACAGTTTGCAGATCCAGTTCAGATTGTACCAATATGACATTGCAGGGGGGATTGTTGGAAAACAATATCCTATTGGTCCAATATTCTCCATTAAGTAAAGAATGTATAGTTGTGATACTACTCCCTCCTACAGCAAATATGGACGGGCGCTGTGGATAAGGGAAACTCCTTCTATAGAACCCACCCGGGTTCAAATCCCGCGACGGCCATCAGTAGCACGATCTTAGCAAAGCTCTTTTGGTGCTTTTAATCTATTAAAAGCTCACGCGAACGCGAAGAATAAAGGCGACGGACGACGTTTCGAATTGATGCTTTATTCGTAGCTTTTTATTCATAAGCGATCGATATTCAATCGTGTGCTTTATGCGAACGTAGCTTTATTGATAAGCTTTTCATGGACAAAGAATACTATATAAACAAGTGCTTGGCTCACTTGTATTCATCCTTCACCTAGGATCAACACAAGCTTTTTAGAGCTTGGACCTCAGTAGAGGTGGTGTTTCTTCTAGCACATGGGGCAGCCATGGTGCTAACTTGAAGCATGTTGAGGAGCAGCTATGGAGTTCTTCTTGGTGATTCTTCTTGGGGAAGATGAAGGGTGTGCTCACACTCTAGCTCATGGAGAGGAGGTCATCTCTTGTTCATGGCAAGAAGACTTGATTATTAGCAGCTTGATGGTGAGGATCGCCCATCTACATGATGTATTTGAAGATCATCTTCTACAAGAAGATGTTAGGTTGAAGATTATCTTCTACAAGAAGATGTCTCGCTACTTCAAAGACATTGGATGGGACCATCTACATGATTTTAAAGATTATCTTCTACAAGAAGATATTAGGTTGAAGATTGTCTTCTACAAGAAGATGTCGGGCTACTTCAAAGACATTAGATGGTGATTAACATAAGATTCACATCTTATGTTAAGTATTCAGGTACATATTCTCTTTATGCACACAGGTACTACTTGAAGTTTATGGAGGCTATGGCGTTCATATCAGAAGAAGTCCTATTCGGCATAGGTACAAGAGAATCAGTACTTATATGCTTTATGCATATTTTTATGAGGTGTTTGAGAAGGTGTGTTCACATGAGTTTGAGGATTTCCGGCAACAATCTTGTTAGCATTCTATGCTACTTTATAAGTATGTGATCTTTTCACACACGTATCTGACTTAGGGTCTTCCATAGCATAAGTTTAGATGTAGGTTTGTTGACCATCAGTTTCACACTGATGCTTCCTCATTCACTCACTCATATTCACTCTTCTATAACCTATTAGGTCACACATCTCATGTATATTCAGATTACTGCCCATACATCTGAATATGTTTGTTACATTGTACATTCACTCATTTATCTATTTCTCATCACATAGAGTGGTTGAGAGTTTAGCTCCCACATTGTACATTGAACATTGGTATATATGATACTATGAGTAAACGTTGGCTTACGTAACACCTTACACATGATGTCTATTCTTTCTCTATCTTTATCTCATCATTTTTATGATTAAGTTGTGGTATGTTCATGTTTTGTCAATATGGAAGATTGCTAGAATTAATGTTGTATATATACTGGACCTATGGAACCATGGACCTGTGACATGAGCCTAAGGGCCTACCTCACTTCCAACAAGTGCTGTGTTCCAGAGAGGCTTGCAGAGATATGCAGGGACTCAGATAATCTTATCAAGGACTTGATGCCATGGAGCTAGGGCAACATCATGCCAACACAACAGAAGATGACAACCCCTATAAAGGCAAGGGGTAAGCACTCCGTGTAGAAAAAGTTCTTGAAGAAAAAGAAGAGAATTGCTGATGAGGAGTCTTCTGACTCAAGCTCTAGCTCTGAGGATATAATAGTTGCACCTGGTGGAGAGCTTGCCTCGGGTGTTCTTGGTACTGAGCAGAACAAGATGAGGGAGGACATAGCTAGAAGAAAAGTTGTGAAGAAGGGGCAGTTGTTCCACCTGCCAATCAATATCATCCATAGGCCACCAATAGATCCAGTCACAAGGAGGAGGCCCCTTGAGATCAGGGAGCCACACAATTTGCACGTGCAGAATCTTAAGAAGAAAATGAAAATAAATCCTCATGCTACTCTTGTGACTTTCCTTGTCATGGTGGATCCGGAGGAGTGCAGCTCTGTGGAGGAGTTCAATGAGGGTCTGTTTGAGGATTATACATATTATGTGATTGGTTGTTCACACTCTATAGAGGCCCGCAGACAGCTAGTGAAGGAGCATCCCACCACATTCTTCTTCAGGTATGCAGAGTGCAAGATATATGTTGGTCTTACCACTGAGGAAGCCAAGCTTCTTGCTTCGGATCACAACAATAACAATGACTACAGGCAAAAAATGTCCTCCATAGAGAGAATTCGGTTCTTCCACCATGAATATGAAGATTGTCTCGTGAAGGAAGCTGGAAGAATACATCCCAATCTACGAAAGCAATGCCTTATTGAGGTTGGAATTGCACTGGATGAGAATCGGAAGTCTGATGCTTTGAGAAAATATGATCCATGGTTTCAACTGGCATTTAGAACAGGTGAGATCTGGGATCTGCAGGATAAAATTTTCACAATGTGGGAAAACAAGGAGGTCAAGGGCCAGAAGCAACGGAAGTCGAGGCCAGACCCACAGGTTGATCTGAAGGCAAAGGGAAGGAAAGTTGACCTCTCAATTGAAGAGGCTCCTGAGGACATGAAGCTGACACCATGGAGGGCCCTTTAAGGAATCAAGGATGATATATTGATTATATCAACTTTGTCAAGAGTAATCTCCAAGGAGTTAAGCCTGGAGGAGATGGTGACTGAGCTCAATAAGTATGTATGTTATTCTCACATCCTTTTTCCCTCCTCCCATGTTTTTGGTCTAACCTAGTCTCTTTTTCATTTCTATGACTGTAGTCATAAAGTATACATGAAGATTCAGGAGGTGATGATGAAGAGGCTGGGTTGCTTTTCTTGGACAGAGGTCCAAGCAGACTATCCAACCACATCATCCTACAAAGCTTTATCAGAATATTTTATCCTGTTTCGTGATTGGGTAGGTTCTCTTTCAGAGAGCATGCCTGGTTTGCTATTAGACTAGATTCCTTGATTCACCTAACCAAATCGATGCCAGGCTTTTAGTAGGAACTCGATGCCTAGCATCGACTTGGGGGCATAAGTCGATGCCTGGCATCGACCTCGTGGCATAAGTCGATGCCAGGCATCGACTTATGTCCCAAAGTCGATGCTAGGCATCGACTTTCAGTAGAAAGTCGATGCCTGACATCGACCCACACACAAAATCGATGCCATGCATTGATTCCTTATGTTTCGTTTGCTGTATTGAAGAGCTCATTTAATTGACTTTCCACTTTATTCTGTAGAAATCAAAGAAAAGTAAGTCTGCAGAGCTAGTAGATGATTGCCCCCCCGCATTCTTGTCTCACATTCAAAGAGCAAGGCATGAGAAATCTAGACTGAAAGCCAACGAGATTGATTTTGATCATGAACCTGATCTGAAATGTTTCTCCAATCCCCTAGACCCCCTTAGGCGTGTATATTACAATGTATTCTGTAGCGATGTAAATAACATTTGTTCTGTTGTGCCTGGAAAGCATTTCTCCCTTCTCATAGCAGACATACCCTATGGATTTAGGATGTTGGGATCAGTTAATGATGATGAACCCTTCAAACACCCTCACATTCGGAAGATGGTCATTGATTTTGTAGAGTTGACTATGTCTCCTCTTTGGAGGATAGTAATTTTCCATAGCAGAGACCAGTCTATCTCTGTTTCAACTACTCTGAAGGCAAGATGTCATGCTGTGGAGTGCCTCACGTGGTAAGTATTCTTCTTTCTATCTCCATGGCTTTAATGATGCTCTCTGTCACTTATAGTTCTTGATGGCAGGGTGAAGACAAACGTCAATCACACTCCTTTGCATAGGTTTGTGAGCTCCACTGAATGCATCACAGTTGGCTATTATGATGAAGTAAGCAAAAGGAGAGTGAGGGAGCATTGCAATGAGAATGGGATCTCAAATGTGCTCATGTTCCCAACCGTTACCAAGAAACTTTGTCATGTAGCTGGGGATAGGACATTGGTTAACCCCTATCAGAAGCCACAAAAGCTCATAATGAGATTGCTTCAACTATTCTCCAATGATGATGATTGGGTATTAGACCTTTTTTCGGGCACATGTAATTTCAATTTTAACAATTTTCATTAGTCATAATGTTGATTGGCCTCTAAGTGGTTTTTTGTTGTTCCAGGAACGACTCTAGCTTGCTCCTTAAAGATGTTCAGACACTGCATAGCTGTGGAGAAGGATGATGCTCAAGTGAGCTTCATTAGAATGAGAATCAATGGGCTGAATGAATGCCCAGATGAAGACCAAGAGGTTGGAAGGAAGCACATTGCAGACATGGAGAGATTCCAACCGGCTTCAACGGAGCCTCTTCCCCCACTTGCAGATGAACCGGGGGACATGGCTGACCTTGAAGAGCCAATCTTGGAGCAAGAGAGGTAGGAGATGTGTTCTAATGTTCTAGAGGATCCCATTATGCTTGAGCCTGAGGAAAGCTATGATCAGCTTCTATTGTAGATTCATATTACTCTTGTAAAACACATGAAATGTAAAACATCATTTTAATAGAAATATAATGCCAAGTTCTGCTTCCACTTTGTGTTAAGCTTGACTTATCTTGAGCATTTCTCTGATGAATGCGTGAATGTTTCTTAGTATAATTTTGTTGATTATAATCTTCTCTTGGGAATGCTTTTGTGAAATTTATTTCATATTCTGTGAATATGGCCCAGCATTCAATGACGATCTTAACTATACAAAACAGATGATCTT
>MU260760.1:20000-22500 GCA_020310875.1 Ceratopteris richardii
TAATTTGGTGAATGATCTCTAAGTTTGGTGGAGTCTAAGGTTAACCTTGATATAGAGGTGATCTAACTTCAAGGTTAATTTGTTCTTTTTGAGATTAACACTCTCCATCAGTGGTATCAGAGCAGGTTGTGTCAAAATTAAAGTGAAGGAGACTCCGACTATTGCAGAAATACAAAACTTTACATTTCGAAGGTGCAAAAGGTCAAAGTGTGAAGAAAGATTAAAGGAGGACATATAAAGAGTATCAAAAGGATCAGAAGGAGCAACATTCGAAGTAAAGGTACATTCATTATCTGTAAAGGTTAAAGATTTGAAGCTACAGGTGAAGTAAAGATGGGAGATAGTCTCCAAATTGAGAAGCTGGATAGAGAGAACTATCCTGCTTGGTCTATGAGGATGGAAGCTCACCTTATGAGCAAAGATTTGATAGGATATATCACAGGAGATGAAGAAAAGCCAGAATTCAGAGATCCTACTGTTCCAACTAGGGAGGAGCTTGCAGATTTGAAGAATTGGATGAAAAAGGATGCTCAAGCAAGAAGCATCATCTACATGGCAGTCAATGACTATTTGCTTCCTCACATTAGAGGACTTGAAAGTGCTTGTGACATTTGGAATGCTTTGGAAGAGCATTTCCAAAATACAACCAAATCAAGGAAGGCTTCACTATGGGCAGAGTTTACTACCTTCAAGAAGAAGGCCTCACAATCAATTTCTGATTATGTGACAAAGATGAAGGACATTGCAGATTCTTTAGGTGCAGTTGATGAAGATATTGAAGAAGACAAATTGGTAAGACAAATACTCACAGGACTAAGAGGAGATGAGAAATGGAAGCCTTTCATTTTATCTACAGAACTTTCATTAGATCACTTTACTCCTGATTTGAATCAATTGTTAGGTCATATGCTAACTTTTGAGAATGATATCAAAGGAGATGTTGATAAGAGTGCAGGTCATGCAATGTATTCTAAAGACAAGAAGAAAGTCAACAAAGGAAAGCAACAATTAGGTGAAGAAGAAGGTACATCAAACCAAGCAAACTTCATAAGAGGAAGAGGAAATGGCAGAAGTAGAGGAAGAGGCAGAAACAACAAAGATAATGCAAGAGCTTGTTGGATATGTGGTAAGACCAATCATCTATCTCATGATTGTTGGCACAATAATCAAAACAATGGTAATTATCAGAACTTTAATCAAAGAGCAAGAGGTGGTAGATTTCAGAGAGGAAATTTCAGAGGTAGAGGTGGTAGGAATTCTTTTGGAAGAGGTGGTGGAAGAAGCTTCCAAAGTCAATCCTATAATAACACCTACTACAACTATGCATCAGATCAGAAGGAGGATTCAACTCTCATTATGAATACATGTGAAACCTCACATGAGGACATGAGAGTGTTTTATATTGATTCAGGATGTAGTAATCATTTGAGTGGAAATATTGCTTTGATGACTGACCTAGATCACAATGCAATTAATCATACAGTGTAGACAGGTGATAATACAAAGCATAAGGTAAAGTCAATTGGTTCAGTCAAAGCTAAGGATGGGAGCACTCTTCTGAGTAAGGTACTTTATGTTCCCACAATTCCAAAGAATTTGATTAGTGTAGGTCAAATTGTGGAAAAAGGTTATGAGGTAAGGTTTACCAATGATGGAGTTTATGTGGAAGACCCTAGTCAAGGGTATAAACAAGTTATTGCAGGAAAGAAAGAAGGAAGGCTTTTCACATTGAAGGTACAAGGAAATGTTGGACATGCTATGTTCACATATGGAGAGCAGAAGGTGTCAGAATTGGATCTTTGGCACAAAAGACTTGGACACTTTAATGAAAGAGGTATCAAAGAAATGATTAACAATGATTCAGTGCTTGGAATGCCTAACATTGCAGGTCAACACATGACATACAGATGTGAGGCATGTCAATTAGGTAAGGCTCATAAGCAGTCCTATTCTAAGCATGGATTTATGTATTCAGAAAGACTTGAATTGGTGCATACAGATGTGTGGGGTCCTTCAAAGGACTTTAGTATAAATGGTTCAAGATATTATGTCATATATGTTGATGATGCTACCAGGTGGATCACAATTTATGTGATTAAGGAAAAATCAGAAGTGTTTAATACATTTAAACACTATCATGCATATGCAGAAAGGATTACAGGACAAAAATTGAAGAGACTAAGGTCAGATGGAGGGGGAGAGTATTTTTCAAATGAGTTCAATGATTATTTGTGGAATGCAGGTATAAAGAGAGAAGTTACTTGTAGGTACTCTCCTCAACAAAATGGGGTAGCAGAAAGAAGAAATAGGACTCTTGTTGAATTTGCAAGGTCCATGATGAAAGAGAAGAATTGCCCAAATTATTTGTGGGCTGAGGCTGTTAATACAGCTACATATTTGGTCAATAGATTGCCTTGTAAAGCTTTGCAGGGCATGACACCATATGAAGCTTGGTGGGGTAAGAAACCTACCTTGGATCATTGCAAAATATTTGGATGCT
>MU260760.1:30000-37500 GCA_020310875.1 Ceratopteris richardii
TACCTTTAGCTTCATCATAGTTCTGAGGTTCTTCATCATCTTTGACCATATATGCATAGTTCTTCTGAGTTATGTAAGAAGTATCATAAGAATACCTTTCTGGTTGTTTTCTAGTCCTGCTTGACCTTCTTGGTTCACATTCTTCATATGTGTCTCGATACACCTCTTCATCAAATATAGGAGCTTCTTCATTCCTTCTTGTTAATCCACTTCTGGATGTACTTGCTTGCATATAGTCTTCATCTCTATTTACCTGCACAATTGATTTTCCTCTCTCACATCTTCTTACCTCTTCTTCAAATTCTTCAGCTGTGTTACTTTGACCTGCATACCAACTTTTCTGTTCATCAAATGTAACATCTCTAGAAACAAGAAATTGTTTGGTTAGAGGATTCCACAACCTGTAACCGATCTGCTTCACACCTGCCCTCTTTTCTCTTCAGATATGCTTAGTAGACTCCTTGAGCTTCCAAATGACACAAAGAAACCATATATGTACTTTGGAAATGGTTTGGGTAATGATCAAACCAAAACAGATAACTTGGTACTTTAAAAATCAAGAAAAACTTTCTATTCCTGTAGTGATACCTGCTCAGACTTTTACTCAGTGTGACCAGCACACTTAAAATTGGAACAATTTCTTTTGGGAGTATTAAAGTACCTTAGTAAGCTACCAATCACAAGTGGAATCACTTCAATTGATAAACTATGCACTGAGAAATAAGTTTAGCAAAATTCTAATTACCCCCGACTTTTTAGGAACTCTGCAGACACAGACCAGTGTGCACTTTGAAGCGGATTTCTCCCAAATCGCTGAATGAAATCCTCTGAGATTTTGTATGATTGTAGTAGACTTTGAGCTGGTTCCAATGAGCTATAGATCTCTTGATTTGGTTCAGTAGATCTTGAGTTATGCCCTGTTGAAGTTGACAGACTTGAAGAAGATAACACAGAGAACCAGAAATGATAAATGTGTGTATATCTATTGATTGATAAGTTTGTACAAGCTCAATAGCATGACAAGCATAGCTAATTGAGGTGTGGTGGTGTAGGCTATGGAGTAGCACTAACACACACACAGTTACAATGAAAATATGCCTCGGGGAGTGAGCTGAAGTGAGTGACTAACCGCGACTTTTCAAATGGAGTTTTTATAGGAATTGATTGTGATTTGAATTTCAAATTCAAACTTAGGCTCCCTAGAATCTCTCCTCTAAAAGTAGGGAGATATTCTCTCCATTACAACATTCAACTTTCCACGACTAATGAGGTAGGTGAATGACTTCAAGTGATTACAAATAAATGCCAAGTCATATAGACTTTTACAAGGGGTAAAAGATAATAACTCATAAGTATGAGTTCCTATGCCTTATCCTTCATGAAGAGATATCCTTCAAGGGTTCCAAATCCATCTTCAAAGTGCCAATGTTCCAAGCCAATGTGTGAAGGCTTGTCTTGCACCAAGAGCTCCCCCTCAAGCCAAACACTTTGGCTTAAGTCTTCTCTTTCATTCTTCAATTACTTCCTGCAATCCAATCATAGATTTGAATCTGCATAGCTTGTTTCCATCCAATGCCTTTGTAAGTAAATCTGCACATTGCATATTAGTAGACACATATGTCAATTGAATCTCTTTGCTAAGTAGCTTCTCTCTCACATAGTGGTAATGAACCTCTATGTGTTTGGTTCTGGCATGATAAATTGGATTTGCTGCAAGGTGAAGAGAGCTAGTGTTGTCTCCAAAGATAATAGGTGGCCTTGTGAGTAGGCCTAACTCTGTATATAGAAGCTTCAACCAGATAGCTTCTTGAGTGGCATTGGCAAGCCCTCTATACTCTGCTTCAGTGGATGACAATGCCACTGTAGGTTGCTTCTTGGCTGACCAAGAGATAGGCTTATCCCCTGCAAAACAAATATATCCTGAGGTGCTTCTCCTATCATCCTTGCATCCTGCCCAATCTGCATCTGAGTAAACTTTTACGTCAATATCTGATGTATAAGGAAAGTACAAACCATGACTTTGTGTTCCCTTCAAATACTTCAAAATCTTCTTTGCTGCCTCTAGGTGAGGCACCCTTGGTTTGTGCATGAATTGACTAAGCACACTTACTCCATATGCTATGTCAATTCTTGTCAAGGTAGCATAGTTCAAACTACCTACCATACTTTGGTATCCTGTGATGTCTTTGATTTCTTCCCCTTCATGAGCACTTAGCTTTTGGTTAACCTCCATTGGAGTAGTAGATACCTTAGCATCCTGCAAACCAAACTTCTTGACCATATCCTGTACATACTTCTTTTGAGTGATGTAGATACCTGAATTTGTGTAGACCAATTCAAGACCTAAGAAATACTTTAATAGTCCAAGATCACTGATCTTGAATTCTTTCATCATCTGTCCTTTGATGTTTCTAATCCCATTGACATCATTGCTTGTAATGATGATGTCATCAACATAAACACATAAGTAGATTACCTCTGTACTACTTCTCTTTATGAATAGAGAAGTGTCTACTTTGCTCATCACAAATCCTTGGTCTAGGAGGTAGGTGCTCAATCTGTAATTCCATGCTCTAGGTGCCTGCTTCAAACCATACAGAGCCTTCT
Organism: Ceratopteris richardii; assembly: GCA_020310875.1. Classification (NCBI taxonomy): domain Eukaryota; kingdom Viridiplantae; phylum Streptophyta; class Polypodiopsida; order Polypodiales; family Pteridaceae; genus Ceratopteris; species Ceratopteris richardii. The sequence goes on from MU260760.1 coordinate 32,608, forward strand.
TCAATTTACAAACATAATGTACCTTTTTTGGATCTTCATAGCCAGGTGGTTGTGACATGTAGACTTCTTCAGATATCCATCCATTCAAGAATGCATTCTTCACATCCAATTGGTACATATTCCAATTTTTGGATGCAGCTACACTCACCATAACTCTGATAGTTGGCAACTTGGCCACAGGAGAAAATGTCTCCTCATAATCAATGCCTTGGGTTTGTGCAAAACCCTTGGCTACCAACCTAGCTTTGTACCTGTTTATTGTTCCATCTGAATTCTTCTTTAGTTTGTAGATCCACCTGGATCCTATCACCTTCATAGAGTCCTTCTTGGGTAACAAGTCCCAAGTATCACTTTCCTTGAGAGCTTCTATCTCTTCATCCATGGCTTCTCTCCATTCTGATTTAGTAATTGCTTCTTCATAGGTACCTGGTTCTTCATTCAACAAGTCTTTTGCAAGATATACAGAATGTTTAGTTACAAGTGATGTGTCATACCCAAATCTGATAGGCTTCTTCTTTTCTCTCTGAGATCTCCTCATTGCTTGGGTTGAAGTTTCTGGTTTATCTTCTAATTGCTTCATCTTCATCTTCCCTTTGGACTTCCAAGCCTTGAACTCTTCAAGGTTTATTGTATCATCATCTGAGCTTGAATCTTCTTGCTGAGTTGGTTCTTCCTTAGTAAGCTTTGGAAAATCTTCATCTATGTCATAGGGTAGACTTATCTTCCTGCATTCATTTTCATACCAAGAGTCATTCTCATCAAATATGACATCTCTGCTTACCTTGAACCCTTTGTTTGTTGGGTTGTAGAATCTGTATCCCTTTTGGTTCAAATCATAACCAATGAAGATACTTTTTTCAGCCTTAGGGTCTAGCTTTCCTCTTACCTGTGAGGGAATATGCACATATGCCACACAACCAAAGATTTTACAATGATCCAGAGAGGGTCTCTTACCATGCCAAGCTTCATATGGTGTCATGCCATCAAGTGATTTGGATGGCAACCTATTGATGAGATAAGTGGCAGTGGATACACTCTCTGCCCATAGGTAATTTGGCAACTTTTTCTCATTAAGCATAGACCTAGCTGTTTCTACTATAAGTCTATTCCTTCTTTCTGCTACCCCATTTTGTTCAGGTGAGTACCTTGTAGTGATCTCCCTTTTGATGCCTCTTTCCTGCAAGAAATCTTCAAACTCATTGGAGAAGTACTCTCCTCCACCATCTGACCTTAGCCTCTTCAAGCTTTTACCTGTTTGATTTTCAACAAGTGCAAGATACCTCTTGAAACAATTAAACACTTCATCTTTGTGCTTCATAAAGTATAAAATGGTCCACCTCTTATAGTCATCAATAAAGGACACATAATACCTTGAACCAGAAATGGAAGGGTCCTTGCTAGGTCCCCAAACATCTGTGTGTACCAAGTCTAGGTAGTCTTCATGCATGAAACCTTTCCTTGAGTAGGGTAATCTGTGAGACTTACCAAATTGACATGATCCACATTTGTAAATCATGTGTTGCTTGGATACATTAGGTATCCCAAGCACACATTGATCCCTGCACATTTGCTTAAGAGTCCTTTCACCTATGTGCCCTAATCTCTTATGCCATATCTCTAACTCTGAAAGTGTCTGATCCTTGTAATTATATAAAGCAATGTTTTCTGTATCTTCTAGCTCAAATGTAAATAATCTACCTGATTTCTCCCCTTTGGCTATCCTTCTGAATCCTTGTTTTGGATCCTCCACATATGCTCCATGTTGTGTGAATCTGACCTGCAAACCTTTCTCCACAATCTGACCAACACTCATTAAATTCTTAGTTATTGTTGGTACATAGAGTACCCTGCTTAATAGGTTCTGATTACCATCACATGTCTTCACATTTCCAATTTTGACAACAGAGTGTTTAGTGTCATCACCTGTTTGTACCTGATGTTTGCCCTTGGGCTCTTCCAAATCAGAAAGTAGTTCCACATTGCCAGCTACATGGTTAGAACATCCTGAGTCAATGTAAAATAAATGATCATCATTTGTACCTATCTTGGAGGTCATATTCATGATCAATAGGGAGTCATCTTGCTCCTCTGTGTAGTTGTTGTAGTCTCTTCTATTTCTGAATCCACCTTGGTAGTTTCCATTGTGGTTGTTGTTGTAGTTGTTGTTGTATTGGTTGTTGTATCCATTGTAGCTTTGATGTTGGTTGAATCTGCCTCTCCCTTGAGAGTATCCACCTCTTGAGTAGCCTTTTCCTCTCTGATTTTTGTAGTTCTTGTAGCATTCATCTGTGGTATGATTCGACAGTCCACAAATGTTGCATGGTGATGAGTTGTAGGGTCTCCCCCTACCTGACTTACCTCCTCTGCCTCTTCCTCTAGATGACCTACCTCTCCCTGCATAATTAGCTTGAGAGGTAGAGCCTTCTTCATCCTGTTTCTTCCCTTTACCTTTATCCTTAACTTTCTTATCAGTATAGAGAGCAGAGGGGTTGTTACCTTTTGATTGATCTCCAGCCTTTGTAAACTTTGCTTCATGTGTAAATAGTTGGCCCATGAGTGTTGTGAGATCAGGGGTATGCATGTCCATGTAGAGGTCCATTGCAGTGGTGAAACTTTCCCACTTATCATCTGCCTTGAGTCCATTTGTCACTTGCCTGACTATTTGCTCCTCTTCAATTTCCTCTCCAATGCTTGCTAGTTGGTCTGCCACATCTTTGATCTTTGTCACATACTCTGAGACTGATTGCTTGGGCTGCTTCCTAAGGGTTGTGAACTCAATCCATAATTGATTCTTCCTAGCCCTTGTGTTGGAAGAAAAGTAATTTGACAAGGTTTCCCAAGTCTCTTGGGAAGTCTTACAGTTCCTTACATGTGGTAAAAGAAAGTCAGATATAGAGTTTAAGAGATAAGACCTTGCCAAAGCATCCTTTGCACACCATTGGTTGAGCCTTTCATGTTCATCCTTTGTAGGTAGTCCTCTAGTCTTGAATGAGGGCAACTCCTCATCTCCTGATATGTATCCAAATAGACTTCTCCCTTGTAGATAGGTCTTCATTCTCAATGACCAAGCCTGATAATTGTTTCTATCCAATTTGTCAATGAAGCAAGGGAAACCATCACCCATGTTTACCTTCTTTGCTCTGATACCACTGTTGGAAGTGATGGTTGGATGCACTCAGAAGATCAGCTGGTGCTGCAAAACCTGCTTCACACCTGCCCTCTTTTCTCTTCAGATATGCTTAGTAGACTCCTTGAGCTTCCAAATGACACAAAGAAACCATATATGTACTTTGGAAATGGTTTGGGTAATGATCAAACCAAAACAGATAACTTGGTACTTCAAAAAACAAGAAAACCTTTCTATTCCTGTAGTGATACCTGCTCAGACTTTTACTGAGTGTGACCAACACACTTAAAATTGGAACAATTCCTTTTGGGAGTATTAAAGTACCTTAGTAAGCTACCAATCACAAGTGGAATCACTTCAATTGATAAAATATGCACTGAGAAATAAGTTTAGCAAAATTCTAGTTACCCCCGACTTTTTAGGAACTCTGCAGACACAGACCAGTGTTCACTTTGAAGCGGATTTCTCCAAAATGGCTGAATGAAATCCTCTGAGATTTTGTATGCTTGTAGTAGACTTTGAGCTGGTTTAAATGAGCTATAGATCTTTTGATTTGGCTTAGTAGATCTTGAGTTATGCCTTGTTGAAGTTGACAGACTTGAAGAAGATAACACAGAGAACCGGAAATGATAAATGTGTGTATATCTATTGATTGATAAGTTTGTACAAGCTCAATAGCATGACAAGCATAGCTAATTGAGGTGTGGTGGTGTAGGCTATGGAGTAGCACTAACACACACACAGTTACAATGAAAATATGCCTCGGGGAGTGAGCTGAAGTGAGTGACTAACCGCGACTTTTCAAATGGAGTTTTTATAGGAATTGATTGTGATTTGAATTTCAAATTCAAACTTAGGCTCCCTAGAATCTCTCCTCTAAAAGTAGGGAGATATTCTCTCCATTACAACATTCAACTTTCCACGACTAATGAGGTAGGTGAATGACTTCAAGTGATTACAAATAAATGCCAAGTCATATAGACTTTTACAAGGGGTAAAAGATAATAACTCATAAGTATGAGTTCCTATGCCTTATCCTTCATGAAGAGATATCCTTCAAGGGTTCCAAATCCATCTTCAAAGTTCCAATGTTCCAAGCCAATGTGTGAAGGCTTGTCTTGCACCAACAAGTAGCTGAGCAATCAATCTGTGATCTTCAACATCTTCTTCTATGGATCCAAGACTATCTGCAAGATCCTTCATCTTAGTGACATAATCACTAATGGTTTGACTTAGCTTCTTCTTGAATGTTGTAAACTCTGACCATATACTTGCTTTTCTGTGCTTTAGTAGTACTTTGGAAATGATACTCCAATGCATTCCATATATCTTCAAATGATTCCAATCCTCTGATGTGTGGTAGCAAATGATCAGAGATTGTATTGTAAATGTATGCTTTTGCACTTGCATCCTTCTTCTGCCAATGCTTTAAAGCATCAAGTTCCTCTTTCTTTGGTCGGCTTTCATCTTCAAATACTGGCTTCTCTTCTTCACCTGTAACATATACCATGAGATCCTTACTCATAAGTAAGGCTTCCATTCTCATTACCCATGCGGGGTAATTATCTCTCTCCAGTTTGTCAATGGAGATATGATCTGCCATACTCCTTCCCTTCTGCTGCAACCTGTGAGCTTAAAGATAAAGGATAATACGTTTTGGAGTTCTTTGTGTATGAGGATACTTTGAAACTAATCTTCTGATGCCTTGTGTCTTCAAATGCTTCACCTTTGAAACTTTAATGGAAAACTTTCCAAAACTTCTTGTA
>MU260760.1:40000-55000 GCA_020310875.1 Ceratopteris richardii
CAATGGAGAGAACCACGTTAAGAAGCTTCACCTCCTTAATGTCAATCCGCGGAAGAGGTAGGAGTGATATGAAGATCGTGAATGAGAGATGATGTGAGAGTGAAGGTGAGAAGCACAAAAATGCACACACATATACACACACACAATGAAGAGACAAGCAAGACACAATGGAAGGTGGGAAATTAGCTCTATTACTCAAGAATACTCTTACAAGCTCAAACTAGCTCTAAGCTCACACTAGCCAACATGAACCAACCTCAAAAATGAGCTCTCTAGCTCTTTTTATAGTTTCTAGACTAGTTTTGACCGGTTTCACATCTAGTGACCGGCCTAGTTAAAAAATAGGTCCTAGAGGCTATTTGGAAGGGTAAACGATGTCTAAAAATAACGAAATTTGATACGAGCATTCTACCTAAGCTCCTCAAGCTCGAGGACTCCTCGGCTTGCACAAAATGGAGCTATGAATTACAAAATGGGGTTTTGTCTATATTACATATGTTACAAGAGTGATGAAAATCACTGTTGGATGTTTGAAGAGGTAATAAAAACATAATTGTTTGAAAAAAATGATCCGACTGGCTCCCTGCTCCGTCTTTACATGCTTCCATGTCGTCTGTGCCTCTGACTGTGCCTCTGACTGCTTCCAACACCCCCCTCCCTCTCGCTTCTGTCGTCCTCGACAGAACCTTGTTGTGCGGTCTGCCGGATGTAGTTTTGTAGGAGGTCGTGAGCGAGGGTGTGCTCAGATACTCGAATGCCTCGGGCCAGATCAGCCTCGAGCTTCTCCCAGTCGATCGGTTGCGGTTCGTCGGGTGGCGGGAGTTGATAATGCGTGGAATAAACCATTCGCTCACAGGCAAAAAGTTGCAATAAATGTGTGGGCCTGCTGATGAATACCTCGGAATGGTATTCCCAAAACCCGGTGGTGAACATCTCTTCAAAGGTTTGTTTGTAGCATGCCGGGAGGTATTTTATTCTACAGTGCCAGGCATAACACACCCGGAGTGATGGCGTTGTGCTCATGTCATATACTAGATCAAAGTTACCATGCTCAAATCCCGGGGTGTTTACATGCGGTGCCTTGACGTGTCGGAAGACTTTAAATATCATTTGCATCATGTCAAAAACTTTGACAGTCATATGCGCGGTGATATCATCCATATGCTTCAGGCGAGGGAGCCAGTGATGGATTGTAGCCATCATATAGCCAACGGTGGGCAACTCGGTAGGTGGCTTGAAGTAGGGGTAATTCAGCCAATCCTGACACTGCCTATTGTTTTGTACTTTGATAGCGAATGCAGTCCAGGAGCGGCGTCGTGGTACTGGTCCCCAGCAAGGATTATACTTTAAGTGTAAGGGCGCTTTCACCCATGTGCTCATCATTTCTGGGTACTCCTGTAAAAGACGTGTACGCTAATCTGGTTGATAAATAGTGCCTTGTTGCGCATCCAGTGGCAAGTCTTCAGGCTCGAACTGGGTTGCATGTGATGGCTTCTTGCCAGTTCGCTTTTCTATGGCCAACTGGTATTCGGCCATTAGCATGAAGTAAGGTTTGTATTGAAGTTCATGCCCGGATATGTACCTGCGTGGGGCCAATTGAGCAAAGTAGGGAGATTGCAAAATTCGTTCTTCGATCATGGCCATAGCATGTAGCTGGGCCCCGACTCTAGCTGAGTGCGTTGTTCCAATCTCCTCCACAGTCTTCATCCATGCGGGGGTCGGAACTTCATAGGTCATCTGGCCTTCGGCCGTGACTTGTCCGCTTGGGATGGATATTGGCTCGTATGCTTCTTCAAACGTTTCCTCCACAGGAATGGTTATGTGCTCATCGTCAGCTGGGATCTCCGGTGGGGAATCAGGCCGTGGTGGTGCTTCGTATACATCTATGCGTGATTGGAGAGTGGTTACCTAGGCCCGTAATGCGTTTAGTTCCTCTATGAGTTCAAGAGAGGGATCCACAGGTTCTGGTACTTCTGCTGCCACTGGTGCTTGTTGTGGTGGCGGTTCTCTGAGTTGTAGTAACTTGTGATCTTCTTTTAGCTTCTGATGTTCTTCGTTCATTCGATCATAGTCCTCTAGCAGGCGAACATGATCATCTAGCAACATCCGCATGGATTCAGATGGGATTGCCTTGAATCGGCTAGGACTTAATGGTTGTTCTGGATGGTCCAATGCCGCTTCCAAATTTTCTCTATTCTGCTCTTGGAGTCTCTGGTTCTCCTCCTTGGCTGCGGCTAGGTGTCTCCTGAGTAGGCCCATATTCCTTGTCAGTGTCGCGTTTCTAATTGTTTGGGCTCGAAGCAGGTTGTCCAGATCAGCAGTGGCTTCTTTTGTTTTCTCTTCACTTTCTAGCTCTAGCTTATGATATGCCTCTCTTAGTTCTTGGTATCGTGTATTTAAAGAGGCATTCTCGATTGATAATGAATTAAGCTGCGACTGTAATTCGTTGTTCGTCCTCTGCAGCTGTTGATAGTTGTTGCCAAGAGATGCAAACTCATCTCGTACTTGTGACATGCATTTGAACATTTGTTGAAGTGTAGTGTCTATGGTTGGCGATAATAGTAATGGAGTGCTAAGTGAGGATGCGGTGGAAGTAGATGCAGCGGGGATGGGAAATGGGGTTGGGAAGGTGGATGCAGTGGTGATCGTGGGAAATTGTGACGTACCTAAATATGATGGTGCTGTGCGTGGAGTGGGTGCTGGTGCGGTGGATGGTGATATGTCCATGTCATTGGACGTGTCAAGTGCGGTGACTGTGAAAAGCGGTGTGTATGTGGGTGGTTGTGTAGGTGTGAAGACGGGATTTACAAATGTAGAGTAATTTACAGGGGGAATGGTTGGAGCAGCTTGATGAAAAGGGGAAATAGGGGTTATGGTGGGTTGAGGAGGTGAAACTGGTGAGAAGGTTAGTGGGGTTAGAAAGGTGAAAGGGTGTCTTAAAGGTGGGGGAAAGGATGGGAAGGATGAAGGGATGAAGGGGTTAACATGTGGACGAGGTGGGGTGGGTACGGGCATGGTGGCATGAATGGGTGGGGCAAAGGTTGTGGCGATGTTGCTGTGAACTGGTGTGGATGTGGGAGGAGCAGTTGGGTGTGCTGGGGATACAGGATGGATTGGTGAAACATGAGGTGAGAGAGGAGTAGATGGTGTGGATGTTATTTCAAGGACAATGGTAGTATGTACAACGGTAGTACGTGGTGGGGAGTCAACTAAGATGGCCTCTTCGGTGAGGGGTCTTTCCGGACATAAGCGTGCATCTTGCCCCTGGTGGGATGATTGAGCACCTACCGGAACTCGAATATATTCACCGGGCTTCGATAACAGGCGAATTCTGCGAGGGTCATATTGAGGAAGTGGCTTCCTTTGTAAATATCTCAATGCTTCGACCGGGCCGATGGATTGGACCAGTTCTCTAAACCCTCTGATGTAGACTTCTTCAAATCCTCCGGAGACTAGTTCTTGTTCGATTAGGGCCTGGCTCTCTTCTTCAGTCAATTTCTTCCGTGCCCAGACTTTCTCCATCGTACGATATAATTTCTTGATTGCCAGCGTGTAAGCTGCTGCTTCGAAAGTCTCGTCTTCATGCGTGCTGGTGTCACCGTGTGCATCGGTTTGTTGGCCTTGGCCATCTGTCTGTTCTTGTTCTTGGGAATCATGCGTGCCCTGGCTGGCTTCATCGTCACCTTCGTCGTCGTCGGTGGCTATTCTTTCGTCATCAGAGCTCGACACAACTTGTCCCTGTGGCAGATCCCGCGGTGTGGTAGGGTAGTTGGGGCGTTCATATTCTTGAGAGAACATTTGTGCCTCCGAAAACTGGAACTCATTTGAGAATGCATCCGGCATCTCAAAATCGAATGTTGTGTTTATTGGTTCTGCCTCCATGTGTGGTAATGGGAAAGAAAAGGCTTCCGCACCAATAGTGGTGGGAGCTTCTACTGTCGTGGTGGTGGGTTCTGTGGTTGCAGCTGCCTGAGGTGCAACCGTACTAGTAGTGCCCTCCGTGACCACTGGTCTAGACAACCTTATGCGAATAGGTTGCACTGTGGGAGCGGCTTCTGTCGGTGATTGTGCTGGAGAGGGTTGTGGAGATGGTGACTCTGGCACTTGAAGGCAAGGAATAGTGCCTCTCATGCGTTTACCTGCCCGTGCTCTGCTGGGCTTCCTGGCTTTCTTCGTCGTTCCTTTGAATGCTTTCAGCTCTTCTCCTGTTAATGCACGTTCAATTGGCAAATCATAGGCCAAGCACATATAAACAATTCTTGTGAGCGCACAACATCCATTAAGCACTTTCTTGCGTTCCCATCTGTGTTGTGCCAAATACATTTGATCAATGATCCAGCTCGCCAGATCAACCGTCTGAGGTCCCGTACATGCCAAGTACAATCCAAACCATATTCTTTTATGTGGCATGGTAAATCTGTCCTGAGCGTGGAATGCAAAATGTTGCATGCATATCCGTAGCGGCTTTGACAGCTCAGGTGTAATTGCTGAGATCTCCTCCCACTTAGTGACATCCCCACGTTTCATAGGGTCTGGAATCAATCTTTCTCGATCTGTGGGCGTGTGGGTGCCATGAATTTTGATGGCAGCTCTGATTAAATCCTTTGAGAGGTAAAACCTTTGTAAGGTGGATCATCCACTAAAGAGGGCAAAATAAAAGTTCTCGGGATATCCTTATTCTCTGAGGCCTGCAACGTAGTGATTAAATAATAGCACCTATAAAAGTCGGGTTTGGGCAGGGGATCACTGAAATACTCCGTGAAGCCTGCTCTGGCCCAAACGTGAGTTAAGTCCTGGGTGTTCTGTAGGGCTTCGAAATCTCTGGAGAAGAATTGATATTTTCCCCAAGTGCGGTCATCAAACATCAAATTAGATTCAAATATAAAATCCACGTCCGCTAAGGGTCCTGCAAGTCCCTGAAACCAGTGAGAGTTACGGTGTATCTTTTCTGTATAGCCCATAGGTGGGTTATCGATCGGCATGGGCCCTGGAAATCCTTGGAATTCTGGCGGTGGAGCAGTCGGGTGGGATTCTGCTCGTAACACATTGAGGGGCACCGCAGCTACACTGGGGCCTGCTCCTGATGGTCCTGCATCAGTTTGCATGATGACTGGTGCGCTAATGAGAAAGATCTGCTACAAGAGATTAACACATTAGTATGGAAATTAATTATGATCCCATTAGAGTAAGACCGCAATCCCTTTCCATAACTGATGCGTAACCCGTGTAGCCAAGTGCTGTGATGTGATGGATGCAATGCTTCTTGCAACACTAGTGCAGGTCTCTAGACACCTACACGTTTCAGATCATGCATACATTTCTTGATGAGATGAGATTATGAGTGATGTGTGATGATGGTGGGTGAATTTATACAAGGTTTAAAGGTTAGTGATTTATTACAAGGTTGTATGTTAGTCGGGGGGGTAGTTTTGTCAGACATGGGGTTAGGGGGAGACGGTTGGACACGCTTCAGTATCCATTTCCTAAGAGTCTTTGGGTGGGTGGTGGGTTGCTGCTGAGGGGCAAAAGGTAGTATCGGGTGTGGTGGTATTAAGGGATGGAAAGATTTGTGAGGGGTATATATTACATGGCTTAAGGGTTGAGCTATGATACATGGTTTGGGTACCCAAATCTGCGTGGGTGTGGGTCTATGGGTAAGGTATTTCTTGGCGATCCAAATCTGTCGAATGCTCGGCCCTGTAGAAGGAGGTCGAGGGGATGGTGGATATCGGTTCTGTTTCTGCACTGCCTTTTTCTTGTTGATCTCTGCTTGGTTGGAGTTCTTCGGTGCTTTTTGTCCTTTTGGCACCCATATTTGTCTGGTGCCGCTTCCTTTGGGTGGTCTAGACTGCTTTCCTTGTTGTGTCTTCTGATACTGCCGTCGGTCTGGGTTCCTTCGTCGTGGTTGACTCTGTCGTGGTTGAGGTTGAGAGGTCGGATGGACGCTCTGCTTTGGAAAAGAAGGGAGTTCCAACACTTGCGTGACCTGCCCATGAGGAAGTGATTCGTTCTTTAACTTTAATCTAGGCCAGTCCGCAACAAGTTTGGAAGGATGAGCACCGCAGGGTGTCGTGCTCATTTGGCCGCTGATGCAACACACCTGACCGCTGATTGTGTTCATCTGCCCTTGCGGTTGGGTAACTATCCCTTCTAGTTTGAAGGAAGTCCCAGGGAAGATCTCCTGTCGTCCTTCTGATTGAAAACTGTCTATAGGCAAGCCCGAGTGGGTTGGTGTAGACGTAGCGTGATTGAGCTGATCAAAGATCTTCCGGTCTTCCGTCGCATGTGTTTCATAGGGTCTAGGGTCACAACCGTCAGGCGGAATGCCGTTAGGGAAGTCAAGCGGTATCACTCGCTTCTGTTCTAAGGTTCCAATCTGTAAGGAGCCTTGTCTAAGATTTAGGTCCACTGAGTGATCGTATAGCCAATCTTGGCCAAGGATTAGGGGTTCTATCAGGTCGTCATCATGGCACACTAGTAGTTTTGCTGTCATGGTCATTTCCTTAATGAGGATAGGAAGGTCCACCTCACCCATGCGAGGGGTTTCCATGCCTCCTAGCCCTATGAGGTATGCCTCTATTGGCCGCATTTCTATTCCTGAATCCTTATAGTGGGACCATCTAATCGCACTAGTCGCAGCACCTGAGTCAATTAAAGCCCTGAGTTCTTGGCAAGGGTTGCCGTGTCCTAGCCTAACTGTAATGAATGGTCTCCTGTCCACTATGCTAGGATGAGTGGTTGACTTTACTTGACACATGGCCATGGGATATCTGGGTGATGTTTCCAGATGGTTATAATGTTCTCTCCCTAGTCCTTGTCTTCTTAGCTTCATGCGCTTAATGCGTTCGATGGCTTCTGCCTGAGCTTCAGCTTGTATTCTATTTTCTTCCTCCTTATGCTTCTTTGCCAATGTGAGTCGTCTAAGCATATCCTCAGTAAGAGGTTCCTGATATAGCTTGACTCTACAGCCACTAATGTAATTAGGCATTATATCTCCTTCTAAGGTGGCTAACTGTACTGCTCCACTTGTCGAAAGTCTGTTAATGATCATAGGTCCATAACCTCGCTTTTCTAACTTCCGTGTGTGCTGTTTCAGCGTATACACTAGAACTAAATCCCCTTCTTTTAGGCCTTTATCTTTCACATGTGCATCAAAATATGCTTTCTGTCGCTTCTTCGCTGCGTATATTCCTGCTGCTGCTTTCAGCCTGGTTTCTCCTAATCGTTCCAAGTCCATTATTCTCGCTGATAATTCATGGCCGGTCCACTGATGTTCTTGTGCAACCTTAAGGGTCGGTATCAAGAAGTCCAGAGGAAGCACTGCATTCTGACCAAAAACCATCTGAAAGGGAGTTGCATTGAGTACGGTCTTGTAGGCCACTCGATATGCCCAAACAGCGTGGTGTAACTGTTTGTCCCAATCTGAACGTTTGTTGTTCACGAGTTTCGTCAGTACTTTACAAAGTATCTTGTTAGTGCTTTCAGCCTGACCATTGGCCTGAGGATGATATGGTGCAGATTTCTTGTGAATCACCATAAAATCCTGTAACAAATATTCAATGACTTGGTTTAGAAAGTGAGTGCCTCGATCGCTCACTAACTCTATAGGCAATCCATATCTTGTAAAGACATTTTCAAATAAGAACTTTGCAGTCGTGTGAGCATCATTCTTTTTTGTGGCTTTTGCCTCTACCCATTTGGTTAGATAATCTGTGGCAACAATAATGTATTCCGCATGTGTACCCTTTGCAGGGGGGTTGATGGGTCCTACAAAGTCTATACCCCACTTAGAAAATGCACGTCCGCCCATCATGGGTTTCAATGGCATTTCATCTCTGCGAGTAGGAAACTGAGTTCTTTGGCACACGTCACATCTCTTTACATAGGTATGAGCATCCATGTGAAGAGTGGGCCACCATAATCCTGCAAAGAGAATGGCTTTGATTATCCTGTCGGGTCCAAAATGACCTCCTGCAGCACCTTGGTGTGCAGTCTCTAGTATGCTAAGATAATCGCTTTCATGAACGCACTGTCTTAAATATCCATCTCGTCCTCTTTTGTATAAATTATCGCCAATAAGTGAATAGTCTTGAGCTTGGTGCTCTAGATTGCGTTGTCGAGCTAAGGTCATGCCTTGAGGGAATGCGTTCGTCCTCAAGTATGTCACTAAAGGTTCACTCCAGTCTGGTGTGAGAGACACATGATATAATGTAGCATGCTCTACTGGTGGTCTTTCACCGCAAACACTGCATTCCTTACACAACTTGTAGACATCTGCTTCCATAGAAGGCCAATATACTCCTAATCTCTGCAGAGTCTGTAATGTTCGATGTTTTGGATGATGTTGCTTTAGTGCACCTACGTGTGCTAATTGCAACCAATTTGCATGTTCTGATTCATCTACACAACAAGCAAGAATCTTTTGATTATCCTGTTTATATATGCTTCCTACCATTATATGGTACCTCTGAGACTTGGTAATCTCTCCTTCTTTGATCTTTATCCTAGGATTCTTGGGTCCGTATGTCAGAATAGGGACTATAGGCTTAGCCCATTCTGGCGCTATCTCCAGGTTAAATAAGTATGCATCTGGTAATTCATCCGCTACTCCTTGTGGAGCTTCTCCTGAGGTTAACCTCGAAAGATGGTCAGCTCTAAGATGCATTTTTCCTTTCCTGACTACTACTTCAAAATAATACTCCATGAGTAATAGAAACCAGCGTATTAATCGTCCTGTGTTACATGGTTTGTTGACTAAATATAATAGGGCTTGATGATCTGTAAAGAACTTGAATTTGTTGGCCAACAAGTAGTGCCTAAACTTCTTTACAGCGTAGATCATCCCTAATCCTTCTCCTTCCGTCGTGGTGTAATTTCTTTTTGCTGCGTTCAATTGTCTGCTAGCGTAAGCTATGGGGAGATCTATGTTACCTTCATTCGTGGGTTGTGCTAACACACATCCTATGGCGTAATTGGATGCATCCACATGTACATGAAATGGCTTACTCCAATCTGGGGTATTCAATATAGGTGCTGAGCACAAGCGTCGTTTAAGTTCATTGAATGAATTTTCACATTCATTTGTCCATTCGAAATTGGTCAAAAGAGAGTACAGAGGCTTGGCTATGATTGCATACATGTGTATGAATCTCCTATAATAACCGCAATGGCCCATAAATGCCTGTACCTCTTTCAAATTAGTTGGTCTAGGTAATTCTGCAATTACCTTCACCTTTTCCTCATCCGTGGAGATTCCATTTTTTGACACAATGTGTCCTAGAATTTTGCCTTGTCTGACCATGAAAACGCATTTTTCTGGGTTTAAACAAACCTGATATTCTCGACATTTGTCAAATATTTGTCTTAACTCTGGGATATGTGTCTGTCTTACATTTGAATGAGCACATAAGTCATCGACGTAAACTTCCAAGCTCTTGCGTAAGAATTCCTTAAAAACATGACACATGAGTCGCTGGAAAGTGGCGGGTGCATTTGTTAAGCCAAACGGCATTACACGAAATGCAAATATGCCCCATTCAGTGGCAAAAGCCGTCTTGTGTTGGTCTTCTGGAGCAATGGCTACTTGATTATAGCGTGAGAATCCATCAAGAAAGCTGTAAACTTCCTTGCCCGCAACTCTTTCCAATAGGTGTTCCGTGATAGGAAGAGGATAACTATCTCTAATCGTGGCGGCATTAACTTTTTTAAGGTTAATACACACACGCAATTTTCCATTCTTCTTGGGCACAACCACAATGGGGGATACCCATTCGGTATGTTCAATTTCGTAAATGAATCTTGCTTCTAACAAGCGATCTATCTCCTCTTTAATCTTCGCAGCGTAGTTATCATTATACGTGTACGGTTTCTGTTTTGTCGGTTTTGCATCTGGAGTCATAGGGATTCTATGAGAGCATATATCTGGGTCTACTCCCTTCAAATCTTTGTAACTCCAAGCAAAAACATCTCTATATTTGCGCAATAGGGCAACTAACTCTTCTTCTTCTTCAGTCGTCAAATCATGCCCTATGTATGTGCATTTTTCTTCTTCTCCTTCTATGGCAACTATTACTTTCTTGGTTTTCTCTCGGTTGTCATATACTTGCCCGTCATTCGCCTTTCTATTGGGCATTCGTACCATGATTCTTCTATCTTCGATTTCATATTTCTTGAAATTCTCGGGTACTTCAAACAAAGATTCTTCTTTTTCTGACATGGTTTCTTTCTTCTTTCTTTTCTTGCCTTCACTCTTGGTAGTCACTTGAGTGGCTAACCTTACCTCATTCGTAATGTCCTCGTGTCTCTGAGTGTGAGTCTCTACTTCGAAAAAATATTCTTCCTCTGATGCAAAGGGCGGGTCCATGATAATTGATTCTAAATCAAAATCGCTTGCATCCTCAAATGCATCAGTGCTAGCTTCACACTCTTCTAAAATGGCATCACACATGATCGGCTCTATCGTGAAAACTGAAATGTCATAGCCATCCTCGTCACAGTGGGGTGTCCATTGTTCTTCATTGATGGCTACATCCATGGTTGCTAGTATTTCTGCCCAACCATGGGGTTCAAACTCTTCGTCTGGGAATACTACAGGTGCATAAGCTGGGTCCTGAAGAGTTCGTGGATGTTGTTCTGCACCTAAGGTCCTTGCTTCTAATCTTTCTTCCTCTTGTTTAGCTACTTTACACATCCATAAATGGGTATTCTCATGCAACCAAGAAGGATCTGATTCTAATGAGTGCACGGATTCCGTCTATGCTGGTGTCTTATGGATGGTATTCCATTGTATTGGGGGCACATCTCTATGTGAATAGTCTTTAAGATTGACTTTGGTAGTCACTCCTAAATGTTGCAAGTACAAAGAATTAGATCCCCAATCTTGTACAATTTGCAACTGACGCATGAATGGTCGTCCCAATATCATCTCATAAGCACGATTTTTCACAAAGTCACAAATGGCGAAAGTATGCTCAAATTCTACACCACAAGTGGTGAGAGATATGCCTTCTAGTAAGCCTAATGGTTTTTCTATGTGTCCATCAGCCATTTGTAGTTTCATCCTGGTGGGTCTGAGTGCTGGCTTACCCCAACGTTTCCACAAAGCGGTGGTAGCGATGGCTACTCCGGCTCCTGAATCTAAGATGGCTTTCGTGGTGTAGCCCTGATGGGTTATTGGAAGATATGTGTTACCTTCCTCTCCTTCGCTTACGTCTCCAATCTTTTCCACGGGTATCTCTGGTACCTTCTTACGTGATCCTATCTGAGAGGGTGTGGTAGCAAGCTCAGGGAATTGATTTGCTACGTGCTTCCACAATTCTGGTTTTACCTTTAACAATTCCTCCAGAGTGAGATTACACTGTACTTTAGTGTTCTTGATCACTTCCGTGTTCCTAGGGATCACTGATTCTTCATTCCTCACTATTATCGTGGGTGCTCTCATACTAATAGACTTTGCTTCCCAAGGTCCTGTGAACTGAGGTAATTCTTGTAAAGAATTAGATTCAAATCCTGTGGGTTCACTCATTTGCTCCACCTCTACATCATCATATATAGAGGGGATGTCTTGGGGAAATTGTTCCTGCAAGTCGTCTATTTCTTGGATAGGAGGATGAGTTCCTTGTTCCTTTCTCCATTTCTCTTCTTGTATTTCTCTCAAAAATTCATGTGAGTACCTATGTATGGAAGACAAATTGTCTTGGCTTTCTGTATTGGGTACTTGAGATAGGGATGGTGCATTCCTTTCCTGTGTCTCTGTGACAATAGGGTTCCTATGCTGATCCTTTTTCTCTTTGCTTTCAATCAAGTATTCTAGCCTCTCCATTAGTCCTTGAAAGTGTAATTCCGGTTTTGCCATGTTATTCCAATTAAGATATCTAGATGCTTCAAACAAAGCTTGTGCTAACTCTACCATCTTCATGCAAAGTTTAGTTCTCTCAATTTCTAGATCAGCTCGAGGGTAGTTTTTACTCATTTCCGTTACTTGAGGTCCCTCATTTATTCTAGCCTGATATGCACGAAACATCATGTCTAGATTTTCTGGTATGGGTTCCGCTAAAACCGATCCTGATTTCTAAGCTGGGTTTTCTTGATTTAATTCTTGTGAAGCCAATTCTTGGATTTTGGCTCTAGATTCCTTCAAACTTCCTTCCAACTCACTTATCTTTTTACTCCACTTTCTCTTTATTCTTTCTCTAGAATCTTTCCAAGATTTCGTCTTTTTACTACTAGATTCTGCAACTTCACTAGTTCCGGCTACTTTCTCTAGATTAAGCTGTTGGTTTTGTAAGAGCGCCTGGGCTCTGGTTATAGCATGGATAGGCACGTATGTAGGATTGGATCCATCTGCGTTGTTTACAATACCTATCACGTTGATCGGTGTCACATTCGAAGCGTTAACTGGGTTCTTAGGACAATCTTTGATTACGTGCTCTTTGCCACAATCGGCACAAAAGCCTTGTATGTTATAGTACTGTGATTGCCTTGCTATTGGGGGATGTGGACAATCCTTTATGAAGTGATCTCCTTGGCACCTAAAGCATGGTCCTCTAGGGCCCTGTGGTCTCTGTTGTCTCAATTGGGGCCGTGGGTTTGGGTTTGTGTACATCACATTAGCATAGTCTGGCTCCCAACTAGGTTCCATTGGAGGACTATCATAATGATATGTCTCCACATGTTCTGGTGACTCCGTGTAATAGGCGGGTGGACTAGTTACATGAGTAGAGTCAAAACTGTTTGAGTTCGGGTCACTTTCTGTGATCAAGGGTGAAGAAGGCACTAAGGCCCTACTTAGGTTCTCTTCTGCAGCAGCGTATTTGACTGAGATGATATTCACTGGTGGGGGTGGCTGCTGAGCTAAAACAGGTTGAGGTCTCTGTTGAGCCTGGTAAGGGTAGTTCTGAGGAGGCCTATAGTAATAAGGCTGAGCATTGTATTGGTCTTGATACCTACCTGGCTGCTGGTATGTTTGCGGGTAGTTCTGTCTCACGGTTTGTTTGTTGTATGGGCAGTCCTGAGCCGTATGATTCGTGTATCTTCTCTCAATTGTACAATATTGGCCACTAGGGTTGGCTTGAGGTTGAGGTGCATTGGGGCACACGTTTGCCAAATGATTTCCACCACAAGTGTAACAACGTACATTGGTTGGCAGCTTGGGCACCTCTTTACTAGAAACTCCTAGTTTTTGGGCCACTTTTTCTACTAGGTCCTCTATCGAATTAGACAATTTTGTGGAGGCTAGAGAAGAACAGTCTGAGTCCTTATAGACCTTTGAGAGTTCTAATTCATCTCCTAGGTTGTCCTCGATGTCTATACATATTCTTACACACTCCTCTAGCGTTCTGGGTTCTTTTAGGTACACATAGGAGCGTAGTTTAGCGTTCAACAAGCCATCTAAAAACAAGGACACTTGCTTAGCTTGTAAGGGTAGCTCTTGCATTGGACATCGTTCAACATATTGTCTGAACCTACGTCCTGCCAGTCTAACTGTTTCTTGAGGGGTCTGTTTAAAGCTATGAATCAACGAAGACGTGTCATGTCTAATCCCACTTTTAGAGAATTCAGTGATGAATGACTCTAAAAAGTGATGGATGTCTCTAAATTGCCTTTGTTGTAGTGGTTGGAACCAAGTTAAAGTTGTATTCTTTAACGTTAGTCCAAATGCGTTGTACTGCGTGAACATGTCTTCAACTTGTTCTGCTCTTAGTACTTGCTTGAATTCTGCGACATGGTCATAGGGATCTCCTGTCCCATCAAAGTAATTCTTCATTGATTTTACTAACTGTGTGGGTCTCAATACTCTTGCATGCTCGCGTGGTCTAGGTAGAGGGAAATCATCTCTACCACCTAGTATTCCATGATCTCTTTGTCTCTCCGCTCTATTAGTGTTCGTGGTTGTTCTATCTCTCCCTATGGGATGAGTGAAGCTTACTTCCGGTCTCTCGTTATTTCCTTCTCTTTGATTTCCATGGGCTGAGCATGTTCCTGCCCCTTGTTGACTTGTATTTATGTTCGTTCTAGATGGAGGGAATATCAATTCACCTCTCCATGTGTATGTGTTTTTAGCGCGCTCGGGCACCACGAAGACTCTTTCTGAAGTCTCATCCAGGTGTACAACCTTTCCAGATGTATCTGGGTCCTTGAATTCATAAATTGTAATGATGCCTATCTCACCAGGGTGTTCCTTTCTGTACCTCCAAAAGGCTTCATCTGTCTCTTTATTTACAAACAACTCGGTGCTCCTGTTATCTTGAGTGATCCATTCTGGGATGAGTACTCTTGTTAATACGGATTTCCCTCTAGGTGTTCTAGGTTCTTCTAACGGTTCTTTTCCTTGAAATTTCGCTTCCATCTCTAATTGAATTGTGCCAAACTCATTAGTATCGTTTGGCTGCGTACTTAGAACGTACATGGTTCCTTCTTTGTCTATGTAAGCGTCTCTCTCAAATTTCACCACTGGTCTTTCCAATCCAATGGGTTGATCAGGGTTGTGCAGTTGCACCACTTGCCTTTGCAAACCATCCTCATAGATGCGAGCACCTAGTCGGTTGGTTCGGAGAAACTCTAATTGCGTTCTATAGGGTCCTTCAGGTTTTTCTAAATATGCTACATTAGACCCTCCTTCTGGTCTGTCTGTGCTAAATGCCATTTCTAATTCGCTAGTGTCTGAGCTCTCGTAGGGGTAATTACTATTCAATTGCTGAGCCCAAGATCGAGCGGTAGTTCTTACACTAGCCTCTGATGATCTAAGGCTTCGTCGGTCTGACTTACCTATGTGTCTCCCTGATCTAAGGTTCATTAATTTTCTTCCTCGCTCACTCAATTACACACTTAGATCGTCACTGGTTCTTTGTTATTACTTTCTTGATTCTTTTTTAATTTTCTTTGGATTCTTGTCTTAATATATGCGTCAGGAATTCGACTTTCCGTGATGATTTTGAGTTCTCGTTCCGTCAGACTTATATTCTTTCCTTTAGGTTTTCGTCACACACACCTTTACTTGTA
>MU260760.1:62500-67500 GCA_020310875.1 Ceratopteris richardii
AGGTCATCTAGAGGAAGAGGCAGAGGAGGTAAGTCACGTAGGGGGAGACCCTACAACTCATCACCATGCAACATTTGTGGATTGTCCAATCATACCACAGATGAATGCTACAAGAACTACAAGAATCAGAGAGGAAGAGGCTACTCATGAGGTGGATACTCTCAAGGGAGAGGCAGATTCAACCAACATCAAAGCTACAATGGGTACAACAACCAATACAACAACAACTACAACAACAACCACAATGGTAACTACCAAGGTGGATTCAGAAATAGAAGAGACTACAACAACTACACAGAGGAGCAAGATGACTCCCTATTGATCATGAATATGACCTCCAAGATAGGTACAAATGATGATCATTTATTTTACGTTGACTCAGGATGTTCTAACCATGTAGCTGGCAATGTGGCACTACTTTCTGATTTGGAAGAGCCCAAGGGCAAACATCAGGTACAAACAGGTGATGACACTAAACACTCTGTTGTCAAAATTGGAAATGTGAAGACATGTGATGGTAATCAGAACCTATTAAGCAGGGTACTCTATGTACCAACAATAACTAAGAATTTAATGAGTGTTGGTCAGATTGTGGAGAAAGGTTTGCAGGTCAGATTCACACAACATGGAGCATATGTGGAGGACCAAAAACATGGATTCAGAAGGATAGCCAAAGGGGAGAAATCAGGTAGATTATTTACATTTGAGCTAGAAGACACCAAGAATATTGCTTTGTATAATTATAAGGATCAGACACTTTCAGAGTTAGAAATATGGCATAAGAGATTAGGGCACATAGGTGAAAGGACTCTAAAGCAAATGTGCAGGGATCAATGTGTGCTTGGGATACCTAATGTATCGTAGCAACACATGATTTACAAATGTGGATCATGTCAATTTGGTAAGTCTCACAGATTACCCTACTCAAGGAAAGGTTTCATGCATGAAGACTACCTAGACTTGGTACACACAGATGTTTGGGGACCTAGCAAGGACCCTTCCATTTCTGGTTCAAGGTATTATGTGTCCTTCATTGATGACTATAGCAGGTGGACCATTTTATACTTTATGAAGCATAAGGATGAAGTGTTTAATTGTTTCAAGAAGTATCTTGCACTTGTTGAAAATCAAACAGGTAGAAGCCTGAAGAGGCTAAGGTCAGATGGTGGAGGAGAGTACTTCTCCAATGAGTTTGAAGATTTCTTGCAGGAAAGAGGCATCAAAAGGGAGATCACTACAAGGTACTCACCTGAACAAAATGGGGTAGCAGAAAGAAGGAATAGACTTATAGTAGAAATAGCTAGGTCTATGCTAAATGAGAAAAAGTTGCCAAATTACCTATGGGCAGAGAGTGTATCCACTGCCACTTATCTCATCAATAGGTTGCCATCCAAATCACTTGATGGCATGACACCATATGAAGCTTGGCATGGTAAGAGACCCTCTCTAGATCATTGTAAAATCTTTGGTTGTGTGGCATATGTGCATATTCCCTCACAGGTAAGGGGAAAGCTAGACCCTAAGGCTGAAAAATGTATCTTCATTGGTTATGATTTGAACCAAAAGGGATACAGATTCTACAACCCCACAAACAAAGGGTTCAAGGTAAGCAGAGATGTCATCTTTGATGAGAATGACTCTTGGTATGAAAATGAATGCAGGAAGATTAGTCTACCCTATGACATGGAAGAAGATTTTCCAAAGCTCACCAAGGAAGAACCAACTCAGCAAGAAGACTCAAGCTCAGATGATGATACAATAAACCTTGAAGAGTTCAAGGCTTGGAAGTCCAACGGAAAGATGAAGATGAAGCAATTAGAAGATAAACCAGAAACTTCAACTCAAGCAATGAGGAGATCTCAGAGAGAAAAGAAGAAGCCTATCAGATTTGGGTATGACACCACTTGTAACTAAACATTCTGTATATCTTGCAAAAGACTTGTTGAATGAAGAACCAGGTACCTATGAAGAAGCAATTACCAAACCAGAATGGAGAGAAGCCATGGATGAAGAGATAGAAGCCCTCAAGGAAAGTGATACTTGGGACTTGGTACCCAAGAAGGATTCTATGAAGGTGATAGGATCCAGGTGGATCTACAAACTAAAGAAGAATTCAGATGGAACAATAAACAGGTACAAAGCTAGGTTGGTAGCCAAGGGTTTTGCACAAACCCAAGGCATTGATTATGAGGAGACATTTTCTCCTGTGGCTAAGATGCCAACTATCAGAGTTATGGTGAGTGTAGCTGCATCCAAAAATTGGAACATGTACCAATTGGATGTGAAGAATGCATTCTTGAATGGATGGATATTTGAAGAAGTCTACATGTCACAACCACCTGGCTATGAAGATCCAAAAAAGGTACATTATGTTTGTAAATTGAAGAAGGCTCTGTATGGTTTAAAGCAGGCACCTAGAGCATGGAATTACAGATTGACCACCTACCTCCTAGACCAAGGATTTGTGATGAGTAAAGCAGACACTTCTCTATTCATAAAGAGAAGTAGTATAGAGGTAATCTACTTATGTGTTTATGTTGATGACATCATCATTACAGGTAATGATGTCAATGGGATTAGACACATCAAAGGACAGATGATGAAAGAATTCAAGATTAGTGATCTTGGATTATTAAAGTATTTCCTAGGTCTTGAATTGATCTATACAGATACAGGTATTTACATCACTCAAAAGAAGTATGTGCAGGATATGGTCAAGAAATTTGGTTTGCAGGATGCTAAGGTATCTACTACTCCAATGGAGGTTAACCTAAAGCTAAGTGCTCATGAAGGAGAAGAAATCAAAGACATTACAGGATACCAAAGTATGGTAGGCAGTTTGAACTATGCTACCTTGACAAGAATTGACATAGCATATGGAGTAAGTGTGCTTAGTCAATTCATGCACAAACCAAGGGTACCTCACCTAGAGGCAGCAAAGAAAATCTTGAAGTACCTCAAAGGAACTCAAAGTCATGGTTTGTATTTTCCTTATACATCAGATATTGACATTAAAGTTTACTCAGATGCAGATTGGGCAGGATGCAAGGATGATAGGAGAAGCACCTCAGGATATATTTGTTTTGCAGGAGATAAGCCTATTTCTTGGTCAGCCAAGAAGCAACCTACAGTGGCATTGTCATCCACTGAAGCAGAGTATAGAGGGCTTGCCAATGCCACTCAAGAAGCTATCTGGTTGAAGCTTCTATATACAGAGTTAGGTCTACTCACAAGACCACCTATTATCTTTGGAGACAATACTAGCTCTCTTCACCTTGCAGCAAATCCAATTTATCATGCCAGAACCAAACACATAGAGGTTCATTACCACTATGTGAGGGAGAAGCTACTTAGCAAAGAGATTCAATTGACATATGTGTCTACTAATATGCAATGTGCAGATTTACTTACAAAGGCATTGGATGGAAACAAGTTATGCAGATTCAAATCTATGATTGGATTGCAGGAAGTAATTGAAGAATGAAAGAGAAGACTTAAGCCAAAGTGTTTGGCTTGAGGGGGAGCTGTTGGTGCATATCAAGCCTTCACACATTGGCTTGGACTCATGGGAGATTAGCATGGATAAAGATTTATCAAGGCTTCAATTGAACCAAAAGCTCATATGAACATATGCTTATAAGTTCTTAC
This sequence comes from Ceratopteris richardii, assembly GCA_020310875.1. NCBI lineage: Eukaryota > Viridiplantae > Streptophyta > Polypodiopsida > Polypodiales > Pteridaceae > Ceratopteris > Ceratopteris richardii. The sequence continues at coordinate 66,149 of MU260760.1, forward strand.
CTCTTTACCCCTTGTAAAAGTCTTTATGACTTGGCATCTCATGTAATCACTTACCTGCCTGATTAAGTCGTGGAAAAGAGAATAGTTTAGTGGAGAGAATATCTCCCTACTTTTAGAGGAGAGATTCTAGGGAGCCTAAGTTTGAATTTGAAATTCAAATCACCATCAACTCCTATAAAAACTACATTTGAAAAGTCGCGGTTAGTGCTGCCATTTCAGCTCACTCCTCGAGGCATACTGTCATTGTAACTGAGTGTGTGTTAGTGCTACACCATAGCCTACACCACCACACCTCAATTAGCTATGCTTGTCATGCTATTGAGCTTGTACAATCTTATCAATCAATAGATATATACACATTCATCATTTCTGGTTCTCTGTGTTATCTTCTCCAAGTCTGTCATCTTTAAAGGAGCATAACTCAAGATCTACTGAACCAAATCAAGAGTTCTATAGCTCATTGGAACCAGCTCAAGGTCTTCTACACGCATACAAAATCTCAGAAGATTTCATTTAGCCATTTGGGAGAAATCCGCTTCGAAGTGCACACTGGTCTGCGTCTGCAGAGTTCCTAAAAAGTCGGGGGTAATTAGAATTTTGCTAAACTTATTTCTCAGTGCATAGTTTATCAATTGAAGTGATTCTACTTATGATTGGTAACTTACTAAGGTACTTTAATACTCCCAAAAGGAATTGTTCCAATTTTAAGTGTGCTGGCCACACTGAGCATAACACTGAGCAGGTATCACTACATGAATAGAAAGTTTTTTCTTGTTTTTGATGTGCCAAGCTATCTGTTTTGGTTTGATCATTACACAAACCATTTCCAAGGTACATATATAGTTTCTTGGCACCATTTGAAAGCTTAAGGAGTCTACTAAGCATATCTGGAACTAAAGGAGGGCAGGTGTGAAGCAGGTTTTGCAGCATCAACTCACTTCTTGAGTGCATCCAACCATCACTCTCAACAATAGACAGACCGACAGACAGACACACAGACAGAGAGATAGAGAGACAAACAGATAGACAGACAGACAGAGAGACAGACAAACATACAGAGAGATAGATAGATAGATAGATAGATAGATAGATAGATAGATAGATAGATAGATAGATAGATAGATAGATAGATAGATAGATAGATAGATAGATAGATAGATAGAGAGACAGACAGACAGACAGACAGACAGACAAACAGACATATAGATAGATAGATAGATAGATAGATAGATAGATAGATAGATAGATAGATAGATAGATAGATAGATAGATAGATAGATAGATAGATAGATAGAAAGATAGATAGATAGATGGATGGATAGATAGATAGGTAGGTAGGTAGGAATATAGAT
>MU260760.1:70000-97500 GCA_020310875.1 Ceratopteris richardii
CCATGCTTAATGAAAAGAAGTTGCCAAATTATCTTTGGGCAGAGAGTGTATCTACTGCCACCTATCTCATAAACAGGTTGCCATCAAAGTCACTTGATGGAATGACACCTTATGAAGCTTGGCATGGTAAGAGACCATCATTGGATCATTGCAAAATCTTTGGTTGTGTAGCATATGTGCATATTCCCTCACAGGTAAGGGGAAAGCTAGACCCTAAAGCAGAAAAATGTATTTTCATTGGTTATGACTTGAATAAAAAAGGGTACAGATTCTACAACCCAACCAATAAAGGGTTCAAGGTAAGCAGAGATGTCATCTTTGATGAGAATGACTCATGGTATGAGAATGAATGCAGGAAGGTTAGTCTACCCTATGATTTGGAAGAGGAGTTTCCAAAACTCTCAAGTGAGGAACCAATCCAGAAGGAAGACTCAAGTTCAAAAGATGATGACACAATCAATCTTGAAGAATTCAAGGCATGGAAGTCCAGAGGCAAGATGAAGATGAACAAGCTTGAGGATATACCAGAATCTTCAACTCAAGCAATAAGGAGATCTGAGAGAGAAAGTAAGAAATCTCAGAGAGAAAGTAAGAAGCCTATCAGATATGGGTATGATACATCTCTTGTTACTAAGCATTCAATTTATCTTGCAAAGGACTTGTTAAGTGAAGAACCAGGTTCATATGAAGAGGCAATCACCAAACCAGAATGGAAAGGAGCTATGGATGAAGAAATAGAAGCTCTCAAGGAGAGTGACACATGGGACTTGGTACCCAAGAAGGACTCTATGAAGGTGATAGGATCCAGATGGATCTACAAACTAAAGAGGAACTCTGATGGTACAATCAACAGGTACAAAGCTAGGTTGGTAGCCAAGGGTTTTGCACAAACGCAAGGCATTGATTATGAGGAGACATTTTCTCCTGTGGCTAAGATGCCAACAATCAGAGTGTTGGTGAGTGTAGCTGCATCCAAGAATTGGAACATGTACCAATTAGATGTCAAGAATGCTTTCTTGAATGGATGGATATCTGAAGAAGTCTACATGTCACAACCACCTGGCTATGAAGATCCCAAGAAGGTAAATTATGTTTGTAAATTGAAGAAGGCTCTATATGGATTGAAGCAGGCACCTAGGGCATGGAACTACAGGCTGACAACATACCTCCAAGACCAAGGGTTTACTATGAGCAAGGTAGACACTTCATTGTTTATCAAAAGGAGCAATTCAGAGGTAATCTATCTCTGTGTTTATGTTGATGACATAATCATTACAGGTAATGATGTCCAAGGAATCAGAAGCATCAAAAACCAGATGATGAAGGAGTTCAAGATCAATGATCTTGGATTATTGAAATACTTTCTAGGACTTGAATTGGTTTATACTAATTCAGGTATATATATCACTCAGAAAAAGCATGTACAAGACATGTTGAAGAAGTTTAACCTGCAGGATGCTAAAGTCTCAAGTACTCCAATGGAGGTCAACCTAAAGCTAAGTGCTCATGAAGGGGATGAAGTCCAAGACATTACAGGATATCAAAGTATGGTAGGAAGTTTGAATTATGCTACCTTGACCAGCATTGACATAGCATATGGAGTTAGTGTACTAAGTCAATTCATGCACAAACCAAGGGTACCTCACCTTGAGGCTGCAAAGAAGATCTTGAAGTATCTAAAGGGAACTCAGAACCATGGTTTGTACTTCCCTTATACATCAGATATTGACATTAAAGTATATTCAGATGCAGATTGGGCAGGATGCAAGGATGATAGGAGGAGCACGTCAGGATACTTATCTTTTGCAGGTGATAAACCTATTTCTTGGTCAGCCAAGAACCAACCACCAGTGGCATTGTCATCCACTGAAGCAGAGTATAGAGGGCTAGCCAATGCCACTCAAGAAGCTATTTGGTTAAAGCTTTTGTATACAGAGCTAGGCCTATACACTAGGCCCCCAATTATCTTTGGAGACAACACAAGCTCTCTTCACCTTGCAGCTAATCCAATATATCATGCTAGAATAAAACACATAGAGGTTCATTACCACTATATGAGAGAGAAGTTGCTAAGCAAGGACATTCAGTTGACCTATGTGTCTACTAATATGCAATGTGCAGATTTACTCACTAAAGCTTTGGATGGAAACAAATTATGCAGATTCAAATCCATGATTGGATTGCAGGATGTGATTGAAGATTGAAGATGAAGACTTAAGCCAAAGTGTTTGGCTTGAGGGGGAGCTGTTGGTGAAATTCAAGCCTTCACAATTTGGCTTGGATTACTTCATGAAGACACCACCTGAAGGAAGGATCATAGGAACTATGCTTATAAGTTCTTACCATTTTACTCCTTGTAAAAGTCTAAAAGACTTGGCATTTCTCATGAACACACCTACTTGATTAGAGTCGTGAAATAAGTTGTTGATTGATTGAGAGAATATCTCATTACCTTTTAGGTGAAAGATTCTAGGAGTTTGAATTTGAATTCAAACTTGAATTTTCACCTCAACTCTATAAAAGATGCAAGTCAAAAGTCGCGGGTAGCTTAGCTCATTTTTCTAGCTCAATTCCCGAGGCTTACACTACTGATCATTGAGGGTGTGAGGTCTACTCCATAGCCTACACCTCTGAGTACCATTCGGTAATGTTAATCATACCAATGGGAATGTACATCAATGTGATTTAATACATACATTTACTTCCATCACTACTGAAGTCTCTGAGTTTTCTACATCCAACTCTGTCAACTTCAAAGAGGCATATCTCAGTGCCTACTTCACCAAATCGAGTGATTCAAAGTTTGGTGGATCCAACTCAAAGCATACTACAAGGATACAAAGTTTGAAGCAACTTGGTTCAGCTAATCGCAAGAAATCGCCGTCGAAGTGCTCACTGGTATTTGTCTGCATACTTCCTTAAAAGTCGGGGGTGTCCATAAATTTGCTAAAGTTATTTCTCCTAGTATAGCTTATCATTTTAAATGATTCCACTTGCAAATGGTAGCTTACTAAGCTAATAGAATACCTCTAGAAGGAATTTTTCCAATTGTAAGTGTAGTGGTCATACTGAGTGAAAGACTGAGCAGGTATCAACACCAAAATAGAAAGTTTTCTAGCTTTGTGACTCACAAACTCATCTGTTTTGGTCAAGTCATTACTCAAACCTTTTCCAAAGTACATATAGCATTTCTTGGTATCATTTGGAAGCTAAGGGTGTCTACTAATCTGGAGTCACTGAGGGCTGGTGCAAAGCAGGATTAGCAGCACCTACTCAATCTTCTGAAGGATCCATCCATCTTTCCCAACAACTATGACTGGTCATATATCAAAGTTTTATCATGCTAGAGATGTTTGGGAGGCCTTATACAAGAGATATGCCACTTCTAAAAGAATAAAAAAAATGCACCTTAAGAATGAACTCCATTCTTTAAAGAAGGATAATGGTCAATATATTGTTGACTACACCTTGAGGGCGAAGGAGTTGAAGGAGCAATTGGCATCCATTGGCTGCAAAGTAGATGAGGAAGAAATTGTATAGACTACTCTCAATGGGCTGAGAGGGGAAGACAAGTGGAAACCCCTTGACTAATACCATCGTGTATAGAGATCCTCTACCAACTCCTGAGGAGTTGATCCCACACCTAGTGTATAAGAGGTTTCCATAGGAGATACATCCAAGAAGGATTGTCACTTAAAGGTCCTATATGCTAGCAAAGGCAAAGGTAAGAATTGCAAGAAGGGAAAATGATGAAAAAGAAAGTGAAAGGAGTCCATGGAAGAAGATTTAGATTTAGAAGGAGATAGCAAGGCACCATCTTTAAGGAAGGGCAAGAATGGAAAAGTGAAGAACAACCCTCATCAAGGTAAAAATTGTTTTATATGTGGTAAGCAAAATCATAGTTCTTCAAATTGCTGGTTCAAGTATTACAAAGGCAAGATAAACAAGGAGCAAGGGAACTATGCTAACAACTCCAAGAAGGATGATGAGAAGGAGACCCTCCTAGCCATGAGAGATGGCTACACTAGTGATCCCAAGGACATAAAGTGGTAAATAGACTCTGATTTCTCTGATCACATGTCACGTATAGAGGAATCCTTTGTTCATATGGAGATCCCAAGCTCAAAAGGTTGTGTGGAGACAGGAGATAAGATAGGAGATAACATTGAGCATCTCATTACACATGTGGGAGATGTGAAGATAGGTGACAGTAAATCTGTCAAGACTCTTAAAGATGTGCTCCATATTCCTATTTTCAAGAACCACATCTCTGTAGGAGAGATGGTAGAGAGAAGTATGTAGACTATATTTAATGCAAAAGGGTGCATGGTGAAGCAAGAAGGCAAGGTCACTTCCAAGGGAAGGAAAGAAGGTAGATTATTTACACTTGATGTTTCTCCCACAATGCTTGATGTCTAATTAATGAAGGTAAGTTACCATTGTCTTATTAGGCGAGGCTATGAATATAGCTTGTTACTTAATAAAGAGGCTTCCAATGTGTCGTGTGCACAAATTGAATCCATAAAAAATCTATTATGGGAAGAAACCAACCTTGGAGCACCTCAAGGTATTTGGATGTGTATGCTTTGTTCATATTCCTAATGAGGAGAGAACAAAGTTAGAGCCCAAGAGTGAGAAATGTGTGTTCATTGGCTACTCAAATAAAAAAAAGGCTACATGTGCTACAATCCTCTCTTAAAGAAACTATACATGTTCAGAGATGTGTTTGATGAGTCAAGGCCATGGTATGGAGACAAGGGCAAGGAAAAGTTGGTTGAAGAGGATCAAGAGGACTATCAAGACCTTGATGTACAGATTCAACCTCAAGAGTCAATCACAATGAGTGGACCAGAGGCTTTTACATCTAAGGTGCACTCATATGATCACTCTTAAACTCATGATTATGAAAGATCATCCCCTACTTCACAAGGCTGCAAGAGACATACTTTGACACTAGGGAAGCTCAAGACGAGTGAACAAAGAAAGAGCTTGAGGATTTCATTATTCCTAATGTAAAGCTCAATATAATCAAGAAGAAATATCCCAAAGATCAAGAGGGGAAGTCTACAAGGAAGAAGGCACCCCCAAAAAGGTATACATATGGTTCTTTCATGGCAAAGCACTATGCATAGATGATGAACGTCATTGTAGATCGAGCCATATTCGTATGAGGAGGAAAAGACCACACAAGAGTGGAGGAAGGCTATGTATGAAGAGTTCAAATATCATTAGGAGAAAAACACTTGGGAAATAGTACCCAAGAAGGAAGGCATGAAGATAGTCCAAAACAAGTGGGTGAACAGGACCAAGAGGAATGCAGATGGTAGGTTGGCAAGATACAAGGGTAGACTAGTAGCCAAAGGCTTCACACACACAAGAGGTGGATTATGAGGAGACTTTTAGCCCTATGGTAAAAAAGGCTACCATTAGAGCTCTCATAGCCCTATGTGCAACAAGGAGGTGGCCTATCTATGAGATGGGCATAAAGAATGCCTTCTTGAATGGTGAGTTATAAGAAGAGGTGTTCATGGGAAAACCTCAAGGATATGTAGATCCACAACATCCTACTTATGTTTGCAGGTTGAAGAAGGCCTTGTATGGCCTAAAGCAAGTCCGAAGGGCTTGGAATCATAGGCTAGTGGACTTCTTGAAAAGATGTCATTTCTCTGCAAGTGATGCAGATGCATCCTTGTCTATCAACAAAACAAATGATAAGATATGTTTGATATGCATATATGTTGATGATCTCCTTGTGACATGTGATGATGATTCAGGGATAAAGACCATGAAAGAGAATCTTGGAATAGAGTTCAAAATCTTTGATTTAGGTGTGCTAAAGTACTTTCTTGGCATTGAAGTGATCTATGGGAAGGAATGTATCTCTCTCTCTCAAAAGAAGTATCTTCTAGATGTGTTGTTTAGGTTTTCCATGATACAGTGCAAACCAATAGCTCAACCTATGGATTTAAATATCAAGTTAAACAAGAAAGATGGTAACAAGCTAGAAGACCTTATATTATATAGGAGCATTCTAGGATCATTGATCTATGCTACACTCACAAGGCTTGACTTGTGCTACATAGTTGGACTTCTATCTTAGTTCATGCATGCAACCATAGATACACATCTCAATCATGCAAAGAGAGTATTAAGATAAGTGAAGATTATAGTTTATTATGGGTTTCTATATAGGTATGATGAAGAACTTCAAGTAATAGCATGCTCTAATGCAGATTGGGTAGGGAGTGTTGATGATAGAAGGTCAACTTTTGGTTATGTTTTGACGCTAGGTACAAAAGTAATTTCATTGCATTAGGAGAAAAATGAACCCTAGATGGGCCTTTTAGATTAAGGATTGATTAGGGCTGGATCAATGAGAAGAGGGTGGTGGCCATAGTCTAGTCTGATAATCACATAGGGTAGACATAGGCTTCCCTTGTTTTGGTGTGGTCAAAGGCCCCAAAATCATGTAGAATTCGTGGTTTTTTTAAGGGAATGGTTTTCAAAAGCTCAAAAATTAATTATAGCCCTTGGATTGCTCATAGATCCCAAGGCTAAGATTAAAGGACAAAAGTCAAGGTCGCTAGGAACTTTCACCCTAAGATTGAGCTGAGAATCAATGGTTGAGATGAAGGTAATGATGAGAGAAAGCACCTTTTTCCCCTAGCCATTGTATGGATTCTACGATCTGACGGTAGATTTCAAATTTTGATGCAAGTTGAGCGCCTATATTTCTAGCCCATTGGATGCAAGACCGAATCAATGGTGGAGATTACTCCCTAAGAGGAAAAAGGCTCCTTTAAATAGTAGACATTGGATGGTTGATCTAATATAAGGGTTTATATACACCCACAAAAGTCCATTAGCCCCATTCACGACCGTCTATTAGGTCATCCATGATCTTGGTTCATATTTTTGTAGAGATGTTGCACGACCTTGTTCCCACTCCCATGATTTCTTACACAATCTCTCTCTAGCTTCTCTTGAAGATCAATAAAAGCCATTGATTTGTAAGATCTAAAAGCCAAATATGCTCATCACTTAGAGAATCGACAAAGGATCCCATATACTATTATTTAATTGCACAAAACCACTAGTGGTTTTTTTCCTATTTAAACTCAAAGATTAAGCTTTTTAATCCCTAAAAATTTGGGATCCTTACAAGGCCCATGTAAGGCTCACTTTTCCCCCTAATGAATGAGCAAAAAGCAGCCCACAAGTGCATTGAGTTCCAGATAGGCTAAATATAGAGCTTTAGCCCTCACTACATGTGAAGCAATGTGGCTTAAGAAGCTCCACAAGGATCTTGGTATACAACTTGGACCAATTCTACTTTATGGAGATAACATTTCAAGCCTACATCTTGCTAACAATCCCATGTATCATGCAAGAAGCAAGCACATTGAGGTGCATTAGCATTATGTAAGGGAAAAGGTTGCAATTGGGGACATTAATGTTCATTCTATAGGTATAAAGGACCAACTTTTAGATATATTCACCAAAAGTTGGGATGTGAACAAGTTAATAAAGTTTTAAAAAGGTATGAACTTAATTGATATAAACACTACCACCTTAGGGTCAAAAGAACTTAATGTGGACAAACATCACGACTCAAATCACTTAGGGTGGTCTCAAGCTTGGGCAAGGTACTCCTAAGGTGGTGGAAAAGTCGAAAGAGGCATCCAAAAGCTATAAAAGAAGGTGAAGAGTCATCAAATGTATGGAAGTCTTGTAGGTCATTGCCTCCCCTATTCTTTGATGTGACCTAAGTTGAATCTACCTACGGCAATGTAGATCTCAATTTCCATTCTCTCGTTCTTGCTTCTCCATCAATCTGAGTGTTTTTCTTTTTTATTTCTGCATGGAATAATGCTTTGACCTTGAAAGGTTTTAAAAGAGATGATTTTTAAGGATTTTTTCTTTATTATTCTAATACTCTTGGTAAGTTACTAGAAAAGGGATTTCAATAGAATCAAGGATTCTACATTACGTCGGGATTGTGCAAAAAATTTTCAACCTAGAAATCTATAAACTCAAATACATTATTAAATGAGCTCAATTGTGAGAATCACATCAAGCAAATATGCCCTATTTTTGAGGGAGAAACCATGAGCATATCTATAAGTTCCTTATAAAGCTTAGAGATCATGCTCCAAAGATGATTAGTACATAGATCACCAAAAAGTTTATCATTGTGTATTTTACGCCTATTGAGACAAAGAGGTACAAATTGATAACTCAACTGAAATTTTGATATGATGAATGCAAGATTGAATATATGAATTTATTTCAATCATGCTAACTCAGTTGGGATTCACGCACATGATCATGCATGAATCCATCTTTTATTTTTCCTAATTTTCCTAGAACACTTTTATAAGTTTATCGCACTCCCAAAAACAAAATGTACTAAGACAATGCTCTAACTAATGAACGCATATGCAACCAAAAGAAAATAATATAAAACTTAGAAATTCAACAAAAATTGGTAATTTTTCTCAAAACTTACACATATTCTTCAAAAAAAGTCTTAGCATCATATAACACGGTATCTTAGTTTATGCCCCTAACAAGGGTATTAATATGCATGGTATTTCTACGAATCACCCTTGAGAATCAACATTTATGAGAGAAAGTTGGGTGCATGGAAGAGTGTGCACTAGAGTGGCGAGAACGTCAAGTGATTTCTCAAAGGTCCACGACCTTCAATCTTGTTCCAAAAGCTACACTAGCATAAAAACCAAGGAAGCATGTAATGAACCTTACTTTCTGCCATGTACATTAGCCTAAAGGTCCATCTTAGTTACTTTAAATCTCTCCTGAAATTAGAACTATGTATTGTTTATAGATTCATTGTGTATTGTTCTATTTGTGTGGTTTCACGTTCGTCATGCAAAAAGAAAGCTAATACATATATTTAGAAACACAATACATATGTGTGTGTGTGGGATGAGATTATTGAAATTTGCAAGAATGATCGAGATTCTGCTATCAATGTAATGGTTTTTAATGGCATATCCAGAAAAAGGAACATGTATAACTAATTGAAAAAATTTCTTTTGATATTTTTCTTTTTCTAATTTGTGATGTACTTTAACCGAAGGGGATTATTTTACATGTGAGTGTTGATAAAGACGTACATATAGAGCTGCCAATTAGAAATGAGGAGAAATTAGAAGATGAAAAGTCCTTTGATGTTCTATGTGTGCACTAACAGCATGACGATTTCTTTATCTCGATGTACATGAGCTCATGAGGGTTTGTAGTTATTTATGCGTCTTGCTCTCCGGTGGTTAAAAATGTATCAAAATCTTCACAAAGATATTATCAAATCACAAAGATATTATCAAATCTTGCCATTGTGTTGGAGAAGCTACTAGATTTTTTTTGTAAATACTCCATTATCAAGATAAGCCACGTGAGAGGGCCTAAGATTTATAGCTTACATCAGCTTTATGCGAATGCAATACACAAAGCCTATTCTTTAATGGGATACATGGAAGGCTAGGAATTATATACTTGAGCCATCATCTTTTTGGGCTGATATTATGAGGGCATAGATCTAAAGTGTTTATTATAATGAAACTATAATTCTTGTTTTGGGAAGAATGTGTTCAATTTAAATTCAGGTTGATCAAAGATGTGCACGAGCAAAGAAAATTTTGGGAATCCTACTTTCTTATTATTGAGTATTGTGCATAGATCTTTGCTCCAAAATGTTTTATAAATGGAGGTTTTAAAACTTATTATGACTATAGATAATTCTTTACGTATTCGCACAACTCGAGAACAATAGAGTTATTCAGGCGTTCCTTGGAAGTTCCTCTGAACTAAAACCCAAGCTCGAAGTGTGGAAGAAAAAAGTGACACATGTTCTCATTGTATTATTGTCGTAGAAATGTAAATTTGGAGATGTTGAACTTCACTATGTTAAATTTTTATTAAAAGTACATACATTTGAAGACATAATGAAATAATTTAAAAAAAGCACATCTATCTCTAGATGTCCTTAAAATGGGCCAATTATAAACACATTGTTATCTTCGTTAATATTATTCTTGGGAAATGAACGCTTATAAATATGCTATCAATTCAGATAATTAAGGCCTACTTTTTTTAAAAGAGATTAAATATTTCAGGCATAAAGGTGGAACTCCACAACATGTTAAATTTTCTGTATTACGCCGTGGAAACTGGAATGGATATGTAGAAGAATCCTTTCAACTGTATCGAAGACACCATGAAGAAGCCATGAGAATAGATATAATATCTACAAAAGTAGTAGATTAAGAAAAGAGGATTACGTTCTCATTCAAATAATATAAAAAATGTTTTGTTCACCTTCATTCAATCTTCATTTTGACGGAGGCTATTCTGAAGATGCTCACGATAATTTTCTTTCTGCTACCATAATTTTACTCGACGGAGGAGAACCTAAATGTCTCCAAGATTGGTTAAATTAACTTTGCATGTCGAATTATAAGTGCTCTCTTCACTCATAAGCATCCCTATTTTTGAACAATGATCAAGTATACTTACAAATTACCCAGTCATGACTCGTCCTTTTACAGTTTTAGAAGTACTTTAGTGACATTTCCAAAACCACCTTCATGACATTTGGTTGGCATTGCAGCTCAGTTTAATCTGGGAGATCTTATATTTGTAACAAGAGTGTGTTTTCCTGAACCGTAATCCGCTAGTATATATGTATTGTGTGTGTTTGTTTGTGTGTGAGAGAGAGAGATATAGAGAGAGAGAGAGCTAATAAATATATTTAGAAAGCTTATATATATATATATATATGTATGTATGTATGTATGTATGTATGTATGTATGTATGTATGTATGTATGTATGTATCTATCTATCTCTCTCTCTCTCTCTCTATATATATATATATATATATATATATATATATATATATATATATATATATATATATATATATATATATATATATATATATATATATATATATATGTATATATTATTTATATATATATATATATATACATATATATATATATATACACACACATATATATATATATATATATATATATATATATATATATATATATATATATATATATATATATATATATATATATATATATATATATATACATATGTATATATATATATATATATGTATATATATATATATATATATATATATATATATATATATATATATATATATATATATATATATATATATATATATATATATATATATATATATATATATATATACATATGTATGTATATACATATGTATATATACATATATATGTATATGTATATATTATATATATATATATATATATATATATATATATATATATATATATATATATATATATATATATATATGTATATATACATATGTATATATACATATATATGTATATATATATATATATATATATATATATATATATATATATATATATATATATATATATATATATATATATATATATATATATATATATGTGTGTATGTGTGTGTGTGTGTGTGATGAGATTATTGAAATTTGCAAGAATGATCGAGATTCTGCTAACAATGTATTGGTTTTTAATGGCATATCCGGAAAAAGGAACATGTATAACTAATTGAGAAAACTGCTTTTGATCTTAGTCTTTTTCTAATTTGTGATGTACTTTAACCGAAGGGAGTTATTTTACATGTGAGTGTTGATAAAGACGTACATATAGAGCTGCCAATTGAAAATGAGGAGAAATTAGAAGATAAAAAGTCCTTTAATGGTCTATGTGTGCACTAATAGTATGAAGATTTCTTTATCTCTATGTACATGAGCTCATGAGGGATTGTAGTTATTTATCTATCTTGCTTTCCGTTGGTTAAAAATGTATCAAAATCTTCACAAAGATATTATCAAATCACTTACTCCCATATCATGCTGAGAGCATTGCCATTGTGTTGGAGAAGCTACTAGATTTTTTTTTTGTAAATACTCCATTCTCAAGATAAGCCACGTGAGAGGGCCTAAGATTTATAGCTTACATCAGCTTTATGCGAATGCAATACACAAAGCCTATTCTTTAGTGGGATACATGGAAGGCTAGGAATTATATACGTGAGCCATCATCTTTTTGGGCTGATATTATGAGGGCATAGATTTAAACTGTTTATTATAATGAAAATATAATTCTTGTTTTGGGAAGAATGTGTTCAATGTAAATTCAGGTTGATCAAAGATGTGCACGAACAAAGAAAATTTTGGGAATCCTACTTTCTCATTATTGAGTATTGTGCATAGATCTTTGTTCCAAAATGTTTTATATATGGAGGTTTTAAAACTTATTATTACTATAGATAATTCTTTACGTATTCGCACAACTCAAGAACAATAGCGTTATTCAGGCGTTCCTTGGAAGTTCCTCTGAACTAAAACCCAAGCTCGAAGTGTGGAAGAAAAAAGTGACACATGTTCTCGTTGTATTATTGTCGTAGAAATGTAAAGTTTGGAGATGTTGAACTTCACTATGTTAAATTTTTATTAAAAGTACATACATTTAAAGACATAATGAAATAATTTAAAAAAAGCACATCTATCTCTAGATGTCATTAAAATGGGCCAATTATAAACACATTGTTATCTTCGTTAATATTATTCTTGGGAAATGAACGCTTATAAATATGCTATCAATTCAGATAATTAAGGCCTACTTTTTTTAAAAGAGATTAAATATTTCAGGCATAAAGGTGGAACTCCACAACATGTTAAATTTTCTGTATTACGCCGTGGAAACTGGAATGGATATGTAGAAGAATCCGTTCAACTGTATCGAAGACACCATGAAGAAGCCATGAGAATAGATATAATATCTACAAAAGTAGTAGATTAAGAAAAGAGGATTACGTTCTCATTCAAATAATATAAAAAAATTTTATTTCACCTTCTTTCAATCTTAATTTTGACGGAGGCTATTCTGAAGATGCTCACGATAATTTTCTTTCTGCTACTATAATTTTTCTCGACGGAAGAGAACCTAAATGTCTCCAAGATTGGTTAAATTAACTTTGAATGTCGAATTATAAGTGCTCTCTTAACTCATAAGCATCCCTATTTTTGAACTATGATCAAGTATACTTACAAATTACAGTTTTAGAAGTACCTTAGTGACATTTGGTTGGCATTGCAGCTCTCTTGAATCTGGGAAATCTTATATTTGTAAGAAGACTGTGTTTGCTGGAACCGTAATCCGCTAGTATATATATTGTGTGTGTGTGAGAGAGAGAGAGATAGAGAGAGAGAGAAAGAGCTTCTCTGTTGTTCTGAGAAAAACATGGTTCTTGTTCCTTGGTAATGGGGCAAGGGATATCCTCTTTCGTACTTAAAGAAGAAGGAAAACAAATCTTTTCACTAACTAAAGCGTATAAGTGGTTTGATCTTTATGAGTGTTTGCATGTGCTAACTTGAGTATTCTTCGTGCTTGGTTTCCGCGTGCTTTCCAACACGATGGCTATGTACTAGTGTGATGATTATGGATGACATGATTTCCTCTGATCATCACTCTGATGCTATGATTTCCTCTTGCCAGAGTTACAGAATACGAGTTTTATGTGATGATACCATGCTCATACATACAGAGTCATATGGTCACCATCATTCTACCAAAGTGCGTGTATAGAGCCATCAGAAGCTCCTCGCACACAAAATTCAAACAATATCTGTAAGCTTTCCATGGAAACTTGGGTCTTGGCCGACAGGGGACACATCTTTCAGTTCCCTGCTTGGTAGACAGGACTCGTGGAGCCTACAATTACCAGGTATCCAATATCTACAATTAACAGGTTCTCGTCTGTAATCAACATGACAGAGTGTCTCATAACTTTTAGAGCTGTTTGCCTCCAGGCTTGAACACCTTGACTCTTCACCACTTCGCAATACTTTCAACATGAGAGAAGCGAATATGACAGCGTTTGAAATAGTCTTCTGACAAGGACGATCGTTTTGTAAAAGAAATGAGAGAGAGAGAGAGAGAGAGACTCTTGAAGTAGTATATATACATTGCTTGCGATCTCCACAACATCGCTCCCCCCTTACCTGTATATCAGTCCGGCTCACGCCTTGTTTGTTATTCTTCGCGAACGTACACATATTACAACTTTGCGTTTGCATATTTTTGGTAAGCATCATAAGCTCTTATCGTCAGCCGTAACATATACTACATTAGTGTTCTACTGGTTAGCTTGCTTCCTAATCTTGAAGATATGAATAGCGCCGAGTTATGGGGAAGATCACATGCTCGGAGGATGGCTTCGCTGAAGTTAAATCCCTCGTTGCGTACGTATCTGATTTGTTTACTGCATGTGATACTCCTCCTGCGTGCTCTCTCTCTCTCTCTCTCTCTCTCTCTCTCTCTCTCTCTCTCTCTCTCTCTCTCTCTCTCTCTCTCTCTCTCTCTCTCGCGCGCGCGCGCGCGTACACACGCATATAGGCACAGACGTATGCACTGGGTCGTACATACGCCCACGCGCAGGCGTGCACATACTTGCACACACACCCATATAAGATTCTTGGATTGAGTTCTTTTACATAAAAGTTACTAACTTGCCCTTCTCACCGCCAGACATTGCCCGAAACTAGAGCATTTCACTGTGAACAGAGTTCAAAAGCTCGTGAAGGAATTGGAGTTCAAGGTGAAGATATGCGAAAAATTGGAGGAACTGAAGATTAAGGAGCATGACTTGGAGCAGAAGCTCGAGCTTAAAGAGGAGATCCTTGACCTCAAGTTGCACAAAGAGTGGGAGGAAATCAAGTGCAAGAGAGAGGCATACGAGGTACATTTACACGAGGAGTTCGAGGACTTGAAGGAGAAGGCTGGATCGATTGGGCATGCCATCAACCCGATATAAAAGATTAAATCTGGTTTGCTGAAATTCGAAGTCCACTTTGAGTAAGTAATAAAAGGAACTTTTTCCAATGACTCCATAGAACATGTAATCCTTAGCACAATCACGAGCTTCGTATGAGGCCTCACAGGTTGTTGGGAAAGATGGATGGATGATCCAAGAGATTGAGTAGGTACTGCTAAAACCTGCTTTGTACCAGCCCTCTTTAGCTTCAGACTTGATTAGTAGACTCCCTTAGCTTTCCAATGACACCAAGAATTGGTCTATGTCCTTTGGAAATGATGTGTGCAATGATTGAATCAAAACAGATAACTTTCGAAGTCACAAACTCAAGAAAACCTTCTATTTTGGTCTTGACACCTGCTGAATGTTTTGCTCAATGTGACCAGCACAATAGCAATTGATAAAATTCCTTCTAGGGGTATTCAATTAACTTAGTAAGCTACTATTTGCAAGTGGAATGATGTAAAATGACAAACTATACTCAGAGAAATTGATTTAGCAAAATTAGCTATACTCTCGACTTTTTAGGACTATAGCAAAGATAGACCAGTGAGCACCTCGACGACGATTTCTTTGAATCTGCTGCATGGAATGTCTTCAATTTTTGATAGCGTGTAGTAGACTTGAAGCTGAATCCAACAAGCTTTGAATCACTAAATTGGGAGTAGCATTGACCGAGATAGGCCCTTGACAAGTTAACAGACTTTGGAGTAGACAAGCAGTGAACACAGAGATGAATGATGTAAATGTAGCTATTAATTAACACTTGTATACAATCCCATAGGCATGACTAGCATTGCCTCATGGTGTAGAGAGGTGTAGGCTATGGTATAGTCCTTACACACACTCAAGCTCAACAGAATGAGCCTCGGGAATGGAGTGATCTACCCGCGACTTTTTCACATCCAATTTTATAGGAAATGACTTAGGATTTGAATTCAAATTCAAATCTTTGGCTTCCTATGATCAAGCATCTAAAAGTTTGGAGATATTCTCTCAATCAAGTGATCTAATTTTCCACGAATCACTTAGGTAGGTGATTACAAAAGATTCTAAGTCAAATTATACTTTTACAATGAGGTAAAGTGGTAATAAACCACTAGCATATGTTCCTATGGTTCGTCATGCATGTGGAGTCTTCACAATGTCTTCCAAGCCAAATGTGTAGGCTTATGATTTACACCAACAGCTCCCCCTCAAGCCAAACATTTTGGCTTAAGTCTTCATCTTCAATCTTCAAGTATATCCTACAATCTTCAAGTATATCATAGATTTGAACCTGCAAAGTTTGGACCCATCCAAAGCTTTAGTCAGCAAATCTGCACATTGCATGTTGGTTGACACATAGGTCAGCTGAATGTCCTTGCTTAGCAACTTCTCCCTCACATAATGGTAATGTACTTCTATGTGTTTTATCCTAGCATGATAGATAGGATTAGCTGCAAGGTGAAGAGAACTTGTATTATCTCCAAAGATAATTGGAGGCCTAGTATATAAGCCCAATTTTGTGTACAAAAGCTTAATCCAAATTGCTTCTTGAGTAGCATTAGCTAGCCCTCTATATTCTGCCTCTGTAGAAGACAATGCTATAGTTGGTTGCTTCTTTGCAGACCATGAGATTGGTTTGTCTCCTGCAAAAGAAATGTATCCTGAAGTGCTTCTCCTATCATCCTTGCATCCTGCCCAATCTGCATCTGAAGTGTAAGGAAAATACAAACCATGGTTCTGTGTACCCTTGAGATACTTCAAGATTCTTTTGGTAGCCTCTAAGTGAGGTATCCTTGGCTTGTGGATAAATTGACTTAGCACAATAACTCCATATGCAATGTCAATTCTAGTTACAGTAGCATAGTTTAAGCTACGCACCATACTTTGATAACCTGTAATGTCTTGGACTTCATCACCTTCATGGGCACTTAGCTTTAAGTTCACCTCCATTGGAGTGCTTGCTGCTTTAGCATCCTGCAATTGAAATTTCTTCAACATATCTTGTACATACTTCTTCTGAGTAATGTATATTCCTGAATTAGTGTAAACTAATTCAAGCCCTAAAAAATACTTCAATAATTCAAGATCACTGATCTTGAATTCCTTCATCATCTAGCTTTTGATGCTTCTGATTCCATTGACATCATTGCCTATAATGATGATGTCATCAACATAAAAACAAAGATAGATTACCTCTGAATTACTTCTCTTAATGAACAAAGAAGTGTCAGCCTTACTCATGACAAAACCTTGGTCTTGGAGGTATGTAGTTAGCCTGTAATTCCATGCCCTAGGTGCCTGCTTCAATCCATATAAAGACTTCTTTAATTTGCAAACATAAGTTACCTTCTTAGGGTCTTCATAGCCAGGAGGTTGTGACATGTAAACCTCTTCTGAGATCCATCCATTCAAGAAAGCATTCTTGACATCCAACTGGTACATGTTCCAATTCTTTGATGCACCCACACTCACCAACACTCTGATTGTTGGCATCTTGGCCACAGGAGAAAATGTTTCTTCATAGTCAATGCCTTGGGTTTGTGCAAAACCCTTGGCTACCAATCTCGCCTTGTACCTGTTAATTGTGCCATCAGAATTTGTTTTCAATTTATAGATCCATCTGGATCCTATTACCTTCATGGAGTCCTTCTTGGGTACTAACTCCCATGTATCACTCTCCTTGAGTGCTTCAATCTCCTCATCCATAGCTTCTTTCCATTCTGATTTGGTGATTGCTTCTTCATATGAACCTGGTTCTTCATTTAACAAGTACTTTGCAAGATAAACTGAATGTATAGTAACAAGAGATGTATCATACCCACATCTGATAGATTTTTTTCTTTCTCTTTGAGATCTCCTGATTGATTGAGTTGAAGATTCAGGTATGTCTTCAAGCTTCTTCATCTTCATTTTTCCTTTGGACTTCCATGCCTTGAACTCTTCAAGGTTGATTGTATCTTCATCATCTGAACTTGACTCTCCATCCTGAGTAGGTTCCTCCTTTGTAAGTTTTGGAAATTCTTCTTCCAAATCATAGGGTAGTTTGACCTTCTTGCATTCATTCTCATACCAAGAATCATTCTCATCAAAGATCACATCTCTGCTTCCCATAAATCCCTTATTGGTAGGGTTATAAAACCTGTAACCTTTTTTATTTGAATCATATCCAATGAAAATACATTTTTCAGCCTTTGGATCTAGCTTTCCTCTTACCTGTGAAGGAATGTGTACATATGCTACACATCCAAAAATTTTGCAGTGATCCAATGATGGTCTCTTACCATGCCATGCTTCATATGGTGTCATACCATCAAGTGACTTTGATGGTAACCTATTTATGAGATATGTGGCAATAGAAACACTCTCTGCCCATAGATAGTTAGGTAATTTCTTCTCATTAAGCATAGATCTAGTTGTCTCAACAATTAACCTATTTCTTCTTTCAGCTACATCATTCTGTTCAGGAGAGTACCTTGTGGTTATTTCCCTTTTGATGCCTCTGTCCTGCAAGAAGTCCTCAAATTCATTGGAGAAGTACTCACCTCCTCCATCTGACCTTAGCCTCTTCAAATTTCTTCCTGCCTGATTTTCAACTAGTGCAGATATTTCTTAAAACAATTAAATACCTCATCCTTGTGCTTCATAAAGTATAATACAGTCCATCTGCTATAGTCATCAATAAAAGATACATAGTACCTTGAACCTGAGATTGAGGGGTCTTTGCTAGGTCCCCATACATCTGTGTGTACAAGCTCTAGATAGTCTTCATGCATATATCCTTTCTTGGAGAAGGGTAACCTGTGAGACTTACCAAATTGACAAGCACCACACTTGTAAATCATATGTTGCTTGGATACATTAGGTATCCCAAGCACACATTGGTCCCTGTACATTTGCTTCAAGGTCATTTCTCCTATGTGCCCTAATCTCTTGTGCCAAATCTCAAGCTCTGAAAGTGTTTGATCTTTATGACTGTATAATGCAATGTTCTTTGTATCTTCCAACTCAAAAGTGAAAAGTCTACCTGATTTTTCTCCTTTAGCTATCCTTTTGAATCCATGACTTGGGTCCTCCACAAATGCCCCATACTCATTGAATCTGACCTGCAACCCTTTCTCTACAATCTGACCAACACTCATTAAGTTCTTTGTAATTGTAGGTACATAAAGTACTCTGCTCAACAAATTCTGATTACCATCACAAGTTTTCACATTTCCAACTTTAACTACAGAATGCTTTGTATCATCACCTGTTTGGACTTGGTGTTTACCTTTTGGTTCCTCAAGATCAGAGAGTAGTGCAACATTACCAACCACATGATTTGAACACCCTGAATCAATATAAAATAGGTGATCATCATTTGTACCTGACTTTGAAGTCATGTTCATGATCAAGAGAGAGTCATCCTGCTCCTCTGTGTAGTTGTTGTAGTCCTTTCTGTTTCTGAATCCTCCTTGGTAGTTGCCATTGTAATTGTTGTTGTAGTTGTTGTTGTAATTGTTGTTGTGGCCTTGGTGATGGTTGAACCTTCCTCTAGACTGTGAGTATCCACCTCTTTGGTAGCCTCTTCCTCTCTGATTTTTGTAATTCATGTAACACTCATCTGTGGTGTGATTTGATAAACCACAAATGTTACATGGTGATGAGTTATAGGGTCTCCCCCTACCTTGCTTACCTCCTCTGCCCCTACCTCTTGAAGATCTACCTCTCCCTGCATAGTTGGCTTGGGAGGTAGAGCATTCATCTTCCACCTTCTTACTCTTCCCTTTATCCTTAGATTTCTTATCAGTATATAGGGCAGAAGAGTTGTAACCTTTGGTAGTATCTCCACTCTTGGTAAGCTTTGCTTCATGTGTGAATAGTTGACCCATGAGAGTTGTAAGATCTGGAGTGTGCATATCCATGTAGAGATCTATTCCAGTGGTGAAGCTTTCCCACTTGTCATCAGCCTTGATCCCATTAATTACCTACCTTACAATTTGTTCTTCCTCAATTTCTTCTCCTATGCTTGCTAACTGATCTGCAACATCTTTGATCTTGGTCACAAATTCTGAAACAACTTGCTTAGGTTGCTTCCTTAGTGTTGTGAATTCAATCCACAACTGGTTTTTCCTAGCCCTTGTATTGGAGGAAAAATATGATGACAAGGTTTCCCAAGTCTCTTGGGAAGTCTTACAATTTCTGATATGAGCTAAAAGAAAGTCAGATATAGAGTTGAGTAAATAAGACCTTGCCAATGCATCCCTTGCACACCATGTGTTGAGTTTTTCTTGCTCCTCCTTGGTTGGCAAACCTCTTGCTTTGAATGAGGGCAATTCCTCATCTCCTGAGATGTATCCATAGAGACTCCTTCCTTGTAAGTAGGTCTTCATCCTTAGAGACCAAGCTTGATAGTTGTTCCTGTCCAATTTGTCAATAAATGAAGGAAAACCATCTCCCATTTTACCTTATCTTCTCTGATACCACTGTTGGGAAAGATGGATGGATGATCCAAGAGATTGAGTAGGTACTGCTAAAACCTGCTTTGTACCAGCCCTCTTTAGCTTCAGACTTGATTAGTAGACTCCCTTAGCTTTTCAATGACACCAAGAATTGGCCTATGTCCTTTGGAAATGATGTGTGCAATGATTGAATCAAAAGAGATAACTTTGGAAGTCACAAACTCATGAAAAACTTCTATTTTGGTCTTGACACCTGCTGAATGTTTTGCTCAGTGTGACCAACACAGTAGCAATTGATAAAATTCCTTCTCGGGGTATTCAATTAACTTAGTAAGCTACTATTTGCAAGTGGAATGATGTAAAATGACAAAATATACTCGGAGAAATTGATTTAGCAAAATTAGTTATACCCCCGACTTTTTCGGACTGTAGCAGAGATAGACCAGTGACCACCTCGACGACGATTTCTCTGAATCTGCTGAATGGAATGTCTTCAATTTTTGACACGTGTAGTAGACTTCAAGCTGAATCCAACAAGCTTTGAATCACCAAATTTGGAGTAGTATTGACCGATTTATGCCCTTGACAAGTTAACAGACTTTGGAGTAGACAAGCAGTGAACACAAAGATGAATGATGTAAATGTAGCTATTAATTAACACTTGTATACAATCCCATTGGCATGACTAGCATTGCCTAATGGTGTAGAGAGGTGTAGGCTATGGTATAGTCCTTACACACACTCAAGCTCAACAGAATGAGCCTCGGGAATGGAGTGATCTACCCGTGACTTTTTCACATCCAATTTTATTGGAAATGACTTAGGATTTGAATTCAAATTCAAATCTTTGGCTTCCTATGATCAAGCATCTAAAAGTATGAAGATATTCTCTCAATCAAGTGATCTACTTTTCCACGAATCACTTAGGTAGGTGATTACAAAAGTTTCTAAGTCAAATTAGACTTTTACAATGAGGTAAAGTGGTAATAAACCACTAGCATATGTTCCTATGGTTCTTCATGCATGTGGAGTCTTCATGATGTCTTCCAAGCCAAATGTGTAGGCTTGTGATTTACACCAACACAGGTAACTCTAATCGTGTTTTGGTCAGGGAAGAGAAAGAGTATTATCAAAGGTTGGTGGAGTGTCACAAGCCAAAGGTAACTATGTTTGCTTTGATTAAAATTTATGGACGGAGAGAAATATATTACTACTGGTAATAGATTAAGACGGTCCTCCTTCCGAGTCGTTGCAAAGCGATCGTTCATTTTATACAAGGAGATAAGGTTTTATGATGTACAAATGCAACTTGAAGAAGATTTCGGTTTTTCCATCTCATTACGTTTCCAGTCAGGAGGATGGGAGAAAAAATTCTGATTGCAACATTAGCTTTACGGAATCATCTCATCATCAATTTATTTCTACTTTAAGACGTTATGAATCGCACTAACTAAACTCTTTTAATGATTTTGCCAGTTTCTGATATTCAGTGACTGCGACTCAAGAGTTGATCCTTCAAGATACTGAACTTGGAGCTTGGTGAAGCCATTGTTGTCAGAAATGTTGGCGGTTTCGTAGCCGCGTACGGTGAAGAGGTATCAAATCTTAATCACGGAAAGTCTTAAAGAATAAGCTAAGAGGTTGTAGTCAAACTAAATGAAAACATGTAAACCTTGATATCCTCATTTTCCTTCTTCCACAGCAAATTTTTGCTGTTAGAAGCGGAGTCAGAGAATAATTTCTTTTTTCTCTTTTAATTAATATGATCGACAAGCATCATCTCTAAACTATCAATCACCTATTCGCGAGCGCTAAAATTTTTCTCTTCTTTCTTCCGGCAGGGTACTTGCCCTTCTTGTCACGTTGCGATTGAATACGCTGTTAAGGAGCTCCAGGTACGTATCCTGAAAACTATACTATCGGAGATGATGTTTTTTTATTGACGTAGGCAATGTCTCTATGGATTTAATGGTGACAAGTAAGAACTGGTTCATCTTCAGAACTGCCTCTGCAGATAGAACACATACTCGTGATCGGGCATACCGATTCCGATGCGATTCAATCTCTAATGAAAGTTCATGATGAGGAGAAATCCCATTTCAGGTCCTTGTCTACGCATACACAACTAGGATTTATATCAACTGCGATTGGTGATGTAGAGATCATCTTTTACAAGAGCTCACAGATCAAAAGTGAAAATGTAAATCTATTGAAAGTTTTACATATTCGTATTGATTCTAAATATCGTTACTGGTTTCATAATGGTACATGTATCAGCGAACACTTCAAGAACTGGCTTAATCTTTGCGAGCGCACTTGCGAGAAGGTCAAGCAGGTTCACTCATCCAAGAGCATTGCGGAGCAGTGTACTCTATGTGAAAAGGTAGAGTTCTGAGATTTGGTGTGTTAGGCAGATCTCATTGATTTTCAATATTTTGCAGCCTGTTTAATTATTTTGCACATTGTCTATGATTTTAAAAAAATTGCAGCATGTTTGAATTTGACCAGAATCAATAGAGACAATTCAGATTGCTATTTTTAATTGCACTATTTGCATGCACATTTATGGATTTACTCCAAATTTATCAAAACATATAACTACGGGTCCGGTTGATACTATGCCCATTCAGTTCTACAATTGTACTTTCAAAGTTAAAGCTGAGGAGCAGACGCCTGCGGAACCTCTTTTAAAAACAAAAAGAAAAAAAAAAACTCAGTCCCTGATTGATAATATGAGCCCTACATTTATTGTTTCCAGGAATGTATCGACCTTTCCATGCAAAATCTGCTGACCTATCCATTCGTGAAAGAGGCAGTTTCCGCAAACAAGATATCGATCCATGCAGGCCTCTATGACATGCATAACTGCACATTCGATCATGGGAGTCTGGACTACAGTGATACAGAGAGCGAAAAGTACCATTAGAGTAAACGAATGTTCAATCGTATATATCGTCATATATCCAATAAGTGATAGAATCTTGTAATGCAATCATCTCTATGCATACACCAGTTTTTCTATTGATTCCATCATTTTGAAGCGATCAGCA
The DNA here is from genome assembly GCA_020310875.1 of Ceratopteris richardii. Classification (NCBI taxonomy): domain Eukaryota; kingdom Viridiplantae; phylum Streptophyta; class Polypodiopsida; order Polypodiales; family Pteridaceae; genus Ceratopteris; species Ceratopteris richardii. Next base: position 93,368 of record MU260760.1, read on the forward strand.
TTGGGGATATAAGGATGTTTTGTATTCAAATTAAATATATCCGACAGATCAAGTTGTTTCTTATCCATAATATTATAATATTAGTAATACATTTACGACTATGGCCGTGCTACTTGTGATGATACACTAAAAGATGGACGATGTCCGATTTGGAACAAAGCAGCTCTCTCTCTCTCTCTCTCGTGCACACACACATACAGATAGAAGTGTGTTTAGCAAAAACGATACGATCTGCCTGACCGAAAATTATGTGGGATATAAGTTTTACGTTGAATATCGGACTTAGAACTTCCCTTCCTTGCCCCGAACTTAAGAATGCTATTGCCTTGGTTAGTTCAAAGACTACTGCTGCTATTGAAGATAAATTATTTCTTTCAAAGAGTTCAAGGGGAATGCGTTTCTCATTCAGAGATAAATACGGAACAAGGAATGAGGTTATAGAATAACTTATCGTCCCGAAAACAGAGGATAAAGAGGAAGGAGTAGAGGAAGACGTAATGGAAAAAATAACACTTTATTCCATGGAGTGATTTTTTTTGAGACAAGAAGAAGAAAAAATTAATTATGGCATGTAAAGATGTACAATGGGCAAGAAGGCCCCCACCTCAGAGATGGATCACGGATTACAACAGAGAGGAAATCCCAAAACACCAGAGATACAACCCAAGCAGCCAAACATAAGGGCTCAAACAGAGCGACATAGATGATACATGTCTAACCAAGATGGAGAATACATTGAAAGCAAGGAAGGTCTCCAACTTGAGGGAGATGTCACCCTCAAATGATTAGAGAGTGAAAAGTCCGCATCAGGGGCAGTATTCATTAGAGCCAGGCATTGTTGACCAATTCATTTGAGATCCTTTTTGAGTTTGAACAAAAAGGAGCTGGTAAACCTGTTGTTGAACTGAGATTCATTTCTACTTCTCCAGATACTCCATAGGATGTGAGCCCTCCAAATATTCCATAGGGCGAAATAAAATCTATTGCAACAAGCAAGAAGGGTCTCTTTGTAGCTAAGTTGAAAGTTGTATTTCAAGGAGAAAGGCTGGACAGATTTCAAGAAGGCCTGAGCATGTCTGCAATTGAAAAAGAGGTGGGGGACATCCTCCACATTGTAACAAAATTTACATACACCAGAAATAATTTTAAACTTCCTTGTCCTTAAGACCACACCAAATAGCATTGTGAAGGATAAGCTAGCAAAGAATAGACTGTTTAAGGTTCTGGGGAAAGGACCACATAAGAATCAATCTGTGAGACGAATCCTCTGATTTCCATTTAACTTTCCACTTCTAGTTGAGCTTGGGGAGGATCTTTGAAATGGATCCCCTTTTCTTCTTGAATTTCTGCAGCATGTCTTGAGCAACCTTAGACAGATGGGTAATCCTCCTTCCTTGAGAAATGGCAGTTGTCAACCAACATTCTCCTGTGCATAAGGAGGACCTATAGGCAACCAAGAGAAAGATTGGAATCTAGAACATGATCTTCAAAAACAATCTCCCCATTGGGTATGATGTCTTTCTAGGTCCTGTATCCAAGTTTACAGCACTTCTGCTCCCTAATCCCAATATTCCCATCATTCCAAAGAGAGGGCTTGCCAGTCCACATACTCTTGTAGAGAAAAAATTCGAATGAGTCAAAAAAGCAAGAATTAGGGATAAAAATCTTTTTAATTTCCATCCAGGCACTCCACATCCTACAGCATAGATGGGAGCCAACATGCTGATATATGTGGGGGGAAATAATGATATCCCAAGCAGAGTGGTTTTTCCAACCCTCATATCCATCAAGATGAAACCTTTGCATGTTCTTTTTAATCAAAAGAGCCCAACAGCCTTGAGTGTCCACATCTCTGGCAATCCATTTAACACATAATTTAGTTGAAGTTTTTAAAGGAAACAAGATTTCTAGACCCCCTTCTCTTTTGGGCAAGCAGTAGATGTTCGAGGCAAGCTTAGGAATTTTATTATGCACAAGACTCCCCCCCCCCCCCCCCCCCCCCCCCTAAAGAAACCTCCTAGAGAGACCCAGAATCTAATTGAAATGAGCTTTTTTCAGAGCCCAATAAGATAGGAAATAAACAATTGAGGGCAAAATGTAATGATTTAGCACAAACAATTGGTGAGAGATCGAAGACTGACAGCCATACCAAGTAAAATGTTTTTTTTTTCCTAAATCTCTCCATGACCCAATCCCACCTTTGGTTCAAAGAGACTTGAAACCGCATAGGTATGCCAAGAAGTCTAAAAATTTCACCTTCTTTTATCGCTTCACACCCTATGTCGCTGATGTAGTCAGAAACATTATTATTGGAAGCCTTGAAAGACAATTTTTTGTGGTTAATGTGAGAACCACTAGCTAGAGAGAAAGTATTAAGACACTTGAGAATACACTCAACATAGGCAGCATTAGCTTTTGTGAGAATGTTAGTATCATCAGCAAAAGCTTGTAAAGAGATTTGTTTATTATTAGCAGTCATGGTTATACCTTCAATGGTCTTATCCTAAATGTCATCCTTAATCAACCACCCAAGGGCATCACTAGCCATGGCAAATAATAGAGGACCTAGAGGACATCCTTGTCTAATAGACCTTCTAAGTGTAAAGTGAGGGGATTATCTACCATTTATGGACACCCTAGAATAAGTATTGCCAAATAGGGTACCAACCGCTTTAATGAACCTTTTTCCAACACCTATGTCCTGAAGGGATTGAAGGATGAAGTCCCACTCTATCCAAACGTAAGCTTTGTCATAGTCAATCTTGAAGAAATGGAAAGGTTAGTGAGACTCATTAGTATAATCCATCCCTTCCTAGAGGGATATAATAGCATCAACGATAAAAGGACCTTTAATAAACCATTTTTGCTCAGGGAGGATAATATCTTTCATGATGGGTCTCAATCTTCTAGCAAGAGAAGAAGCAAGGATCTTGTAGATGCTAATGAGGTAGGTAATCGGTCTCTACTTGTTCAAATCCTCTATAGGTCCTTTGTTATGGATCAACTTTATAAATCCAGTGTTCACTTCAATAGGGAAAGTGCCTCACCTAACAGAATCCTTCCAAATCAGCTGAATGTAGGGAGTCACGAAATCTTTTAGAGCCATGAAAAATTCATTGGGTAGACAATCCAAGCCAAGAGTCTTGCAGGGTTTCAATTTACCAATGGCTTCTTTAATCTCACCGGTAGAGAGGGGCAAGTCCAACATGGAAGCCAGCCCAAGAGGAATAGTTTTTCCCTTTTCAAATGAATTTATCCAGTTTTTGTCTTTTGTTTTAATCTATTTACTCACAGGCCTTTTGATGAGGTTACATGGCATGCTCTTGTTAGTCAATTGGTCATCTGTTTTCTTACCTTCAGGACCAAAAGTTTCCTTGATATGGGGCCAGTCTCTCACCCAATGGCCCTGTCTATTGCACTTAAAGCAAGCATTAGGCAAATTTTTGTAGATCACTTTCTGTTCATGAAATTAGTTTCCATCAGACTCATTAATTTTTGGAGATGTCTTTCTGGGAGCGTTCATATCGACTTCTACCAAAGCTTGCATATTCCATTTAGGCTTGAAGCTTCCCTTGGGTCTTTGACCGAGGACCTTACCAATTAGGGAATAGAGACCTTCAATCCATGGACAAAAATCGATAGGCAAGTGGGGTAGCTCTACGTAGACACAGACCCGAGAGGGTTTAGGACCTCTCAGATTAAAAATAGAAAACCACTTAAAAAAAGAAACAGGGGTGGTCGTAATGAGATGTTGCCCCTCTGTAATGACTCGTAAAGCACTAATGGTGTTGTCAAAAAAGAATAAGAAGTATCCATCACGTGAGTATTTGACCTGTCACAATGAAAGCTCTCTTGTTTCCTAGTTCGATTTGATCCACTGCTTCAGCATGTCTAAAGGAGGCCTAGTTCCATGACATAATGCAATAACCACACACTCAAACAAATGTTTTTGTGAGGCTGAATAGGTGCTCTGTCTATAATTAAGGTAGAGTCATCTTGCACATTCATATTTTGTGCCATTTCTTTAAAAAAGCACTCGAGCGTGTAGTCTATAGGTGCTTTCCCTTTATCACAAACAATTAGCACACTAGATGGAAGGAATCCCTCATTATGCCTAACCCCTTAGATAGGGC
>MU260760.1:117500-122500 GCA_020310875.1 Ceratopteris richardii
AGCAGTGGGATCGTTCCTTGGACATGATCTGCCGTAGATTATGGAATAGATACATGATGCAGACAATAGGTGACCATCTGATTTTGAAGACCACCACGCCTCCAGTATTCGGAGAGAAAGATAGAGATAACAGAAATAACAAACGGTTTGGCGCTGGAATGATGGTTTATGAAGAAGTTATGGTGGGAGTTATTTTCGATTCTGAGCTGCCAAAGGAAGAAAGCAGGAACAGACACGCAGAAGATGTCAATGGAGTATGGCGTGTTAGATAACACTATCAATATGTGTGCATGCCGTCGAGGACAGGAGGAAAGATAGAGACAGGGAGATAGAGAGCCAGAGAATCAACATGTTTTCTTCAACTCTAGTATAGAGTTTTTCATCTTATCATCACGCATACAGTCTTTCATCTTATGATGAGAAAGAAAATAGTGACAGATGTCATAGTAGATCAAGGAATGATGTCAGTGATGGATGGTTTTCGTGGCAACAAAGATCAATGAATGAATACTGTGATGGATGACTTTCGTACCAGCAAGCATGCTCAATGTGTAGATAAGCATTTTCACATCTCTCAAGAATTTATTTCAGATAATTCTACTTTGTGAGCGACTTGAACTTTTATTAAGATATATAAATATGATTTATGCTCAACTCTACACATAGGAATATATTCATTCTCATGGCTGACTATTGGGTATCCTGGAGTGTATTTGTATGATGAGTCCCCAATGATCTTCTCGTTTCCCTTCACTAGCACATACCAATCTTGTTTATCATTGTATCCTTCACTCCACTATATGGACCTATCTTCACCTAGTTAGTCGCTCTCGAAACGTTGATATTCTCCCGACTCATCTCATAATCAAGTACCAAATTCATGATGAAACGTCTCATTGAAACCTGTAATATATATACATAAGACTTCTATGTTCTGTTAACTCTTCTCAAGTAATTTATTTAATGTTCTGATATGTGGTTCTATATATTCTCACAAAGGTTGTGCTACAATTTCTTGAAGCATATACGTTTGAAGTGTAATGTGTTTCCTCACTGCCTTAATGTTTGTGGGCTAGCTTATTTCTTATAGAAACATTGATGAACTATTTGATATGAAAGGTCTAAAATAACGATATCTTTATTTACACAGAGAAATATGATTCCTGAAGTTTATAAAAACATTGAAACAGGTTTACTTTTGAGTTTGTCAGATATTTTTTTGTTGACTATGATAGTCCGAGAAAGATGGATACATTAAAGATTCCATATGCTTCTTTTATCAAAGAACTCCAAAGTAGAACTCATACGATCAAAAGTTCTATTCGAATATGATCATTGTGTTTCAGTGCCGTTATTTGAAAATTCTTATGTTATTGTTCTGAGATGCAATTTGTTTTACTTTCCAAGTTTTCATTGAAGGAAGATCTAAATTTTATGTGCATCACATGTTAAGGTATTTGGCTGAGTTCATTGTTTTATATATTTTGTTGTTTCAGGACATTGGAAATGTGTTAGACTCCTTCATAGTTATAAGATTGATCAAAGGAAATCTTCAACACACAAGATGAACGCAGAGGACTATGGAAATGAAGATTATTTGAACTTGGAAGATTACTTCATGATGCGGATGAAGATGGGGGGATCAAACTTGCAAAGAAGCTTCTTTGAGACAAATTGTCTTATCATTGATGACATTGTGAACCAAGAAGATTCAGATTGTGAATCACCTTGTGATTGAGAGTGAGAGTGAGAGTGAGAGTGTGATTGAGAGTGTGAGTGTGAATGAGATCGAGAATGAGATTGGGATTCCCATTATATGATCACATGATTGTGATTGAGATTGAGATTGAGAGTGTGAGTGTGAATGAGATTGTGATAGCTCGGGGGTGGTCGGGAGGTAGAGGCTTCGTCAAGAAGCTATTTTCCAAAGCTATTGTATTGCAAAGGCTGAAGCTTCAACTTGAAGCAATGTAATTGGAATCTGACATCTTGAGATTCACAAGATAAGATCTCTTTATTAATATATATATTTCTGATTTAAATACTTTGTTTGATTTGTTCTTTTGCTAATGAGACTAATGTTGCATTTATCTTTTGTCTGTCCGAATGTTCGTCTTTATGAGATCTTCATTGGAGGAATGCTACAAGTGGTATCAGAGCGGAGTTGGATTCTGGGTCAAGATGCAGGCTTTGAAGACGAAGATACAAGAGCAAGAGGAGTTGATTCAGAGACGTCTTGGACAATTACATAAAGATGGGATAAGTACTTCTTCCATTATTTTCTTCATGTCCATGAATTGTGCTTAGTATTCTTTTTTTAACAAATATCATCTCGATAAAAGTTACAAGCCTAGATAGTTCTAGATTCGTATATCTATTAATAACACATCTTGATTGTTAATGTCAATACCTTGATTGATTACGATCATACATGTTCTTCCAACTCTGAGGACAGAGTTCTTCAAAGAGGGGAAGAATGTAATAACCCCATCATAGAGAGATACATAGCTTTTGGTTCGGAAGCATATCCAAGTTTGAATTCTCCACCGAAATTGTAGAACTGTAAGATTATAAAGATGAAACCATTTGTTTAATTGAGTCTTAAATTCTATCGAATACCTCACACAATAGGGATATTAAAAAAAAAAAGTTTAAATGTGAATATGTATGCATAGGAACCTAAACGTGTACCTTGTTGTATATGTGTGTATCGATGGGAATCTAAATGTGAAACAGAACGTCATAGAAAACAGAGAAAATAAAGTATGCAATGTCAAAGTGAACAAAAGAAACCAAATACGTAAAAGTAAGCATAAAAATAACAACTTTACGATGTGCATGAATCGCACGTGGACTAAAAATATACGAAAAACGCAAAAGTCTCTTGGGAGAGATCTGATAAAAATCAAACAATACCGAAAACATAGGCATGGCTTCTGTGTAGGGATGATACTTCGACGGAGAGCAAAGAGTGGGATCGTTCCTTGGACATGATCTGCCGTAGATTATGGAATAGATACATGATACAGACAATAGGTGACCATCTGATTTTGAAGACCACCACGCCTCTAGTATTCGGAGAGAAAGATAGAGATAACAGAAATAACAAACGGATTGGTGCTGCAATGATGGTTTATGAAGAAGTTATGGTGGGAGTTATTTTCGATTCTGAGCTCCCAAAGGAAGAAAGCACGAACAGACACGCAGAAGATGTCAATGGAGTATGGCGTGTTAGATAACACTATCAATATGTGTGCATGCCGTCGAGGACAGGAGGAAAGATAGAGACAGGGAGATAGAGAGAGGGAGATAGAGAGCGAGAGAATCAACATCTTTTCTTCAACTCTAGTATAGAGTTTTTCATCTTATCATCGCGCATACAGTCTTTCATCTTATGATGAGAAAGAAAATAGTGAAAGATGTCCTAGTAGATCAAGGAATGATGTCAGTGATGGATGGTTTTTGTGCCAACAAAGATCAACGAATGAATACTATGATGGATGACTTTCATACCAGCAAGCATGCTCAATGTCTAGATAAGCATTTTCACATCTCTCAAGAATTTATTTTAGATAAGTCTACTTTGTGAGCGACTTGAACTTTTACTAAGATATATAAATATGATTTACGCTCAACTCTGCACATAGGAATATATTCATTCTCATGGCTGACTATTGGATATCCTGGAGTGTATTTGTATGATCAGTCCCTAATGATCTTCTCATTTCCCTTCACTAGCGCATACCAATCTTGTTTATCATTGTATCCTTCACTCCACTATATGGACCTATCTTCACCTAGTTAGTCGCTCTCGAAACGTTGATATTCTCCCGCCTCATCTCATAATCAACTACCAAATTCATGATGAAACGTCTCATTGAAACCTGTAATATATATACATAAGACTTCTATGTTGTGTCAACTCTTCTCAAGTAATTTGTTGCCATAGAAATTCTTGAGAAGTCAGCGACACAGATACCGAGGAGATCCATGGTATTCCAATTAAATTTAATGTTCTGATATGTGGTTCTATATATTCTCACAAAGGCTGTGTTACAAGTTCTTGAAGCGTATACGTTTGAAGTGTAACATGTTTCCTCACTGCCTTAATGTTTGTAGGCTAGCTTATTTCTTATAGAAACATTGATGAACTGTTTGATATGAAAGGTCTAAAATAACGATATCTTTATTTACACAGAGAAATATGATTCCTGAAGTTTATAAAAACATTGAAACTGGTTTACTTTTGAGGTTGTCAGATATGTTTTTGTTGACTATGATAGTCCGAGAAAGATGGATACATTAAAGATTCCGTATGCTTCTTTATCAAAGAACTCCAAAGTAGAACTCATACAATCAAAAGTTCTATTCGAATATGATCATTGTGTTTCAGTGCGGTTATTTGAAAATTCTTATGTTATTGTTCTGAGATGCAATTTGTTTTACTCTCCAAGTTTTCGTTGAAGGAAGATCTAAATTTTATGTGCATCACATGTTAAGGTATTTGGCTGAGTTCATTGTTTTATATATTTTGTTGTTTCAGGACATTGGAAATGTGTTAGACTCCCTCATAGTTATAAGATTGATCAAAGGAAATCTTCAACACACAAGATGAACGCAGAGGACTATGGAAATGAAGATTATTTGAACTTGGAAGATTACTTCATGATGCGGATGAAGATGGGGGGATCAAACTTGCAAAGAAGCTTCTTTGAGACAAATTGTCTTATCATTGATGACATTGTGAACCAAGAAGATTCAGTTTGTGAATCACCTTGTGATTGAGAGTGAGAGTGACAGTGAGAGTGTGATTGAGAGTGTGAGTGTGAATGAGATCGAGAATGAGATTTGGATTCCCATTATATGATCAGATGATTGTGATTCAGATTGAGATTGAGAGTGTGAGTGTGAATGAGATAGTGATAGCTCGGGGGTGGTCGGGAGGTAGAGGCTTCATCAACAAGCTATTTTCCAAAGCTATTGTATTGCAAAGGCTGAAG